>OX442427.1:1994178-2029178 GCA_949361645.1 Spongilla lacustris | reverse complement strand
GGTGGAGGAGAGGGGTGGAGGAGAGGGGTGGAGGAGAGGATAGGGGATAGGGTGGGATAGGGTGGAGGAGAGGGTGGAGGAGAGGATAGGGGATAGGGTGGGATAGGGTGGAGGAGAGGGTGGGGATAGGGTGGAGGAGAGGATAGGGGATAGGGTGGAGGAGGAGGCTGTATTCATGTCACATACAATAGCTCATTATTATCACGTCCAGACATACGCAATTGAGGAGGGGGTCAGCTTAAGAACTGTCCTCCCAGAGACGAGGTGGGCCGGGGAGGAGGTGGGCCTGGGGAGGAGGTGGGCCCGGGGAGGAGGTGGGCCCAGGGAGGAGGTGGGTCCGGGGAGGAGGTGGGCCTGGGGAGGAGGAGGGCCTGGGGAGGAGGAGGGCCCGGGGAGGAGGTGGGCCCGGGGAGGAGGTGGGCCCGGGGAGGAGGTGGGCCCCAGGAGGAGGTGGGCCCGGGGAGGAGGTTGGGCCCGGGGAGGAGGTGGGCCCACACCATCCCCCAGGCAAGACCATCACATTCACATACATGTTAGCTTGGTCTGACACAAAAGGACCCTAAAATGTGTTTGGCATACTTCTGATGTTTATTCACCATAATGTGCATACGGATATATTATTTTTATATATTCAAAAGAGGGAAAAGTGGTTTGGTTAAAACATTCCACCACACCTATGACATTGGTCAAGTGACATCTCTACATCAGTCCCATCGCAGGCATTGAGCACACACCTCTGGGCTGACTAATCAAGTTTGACAAAGCCGCTTCCCCCCCACCATGCTCTATCACCACTTTCATATGAATAACCTAATTCATACCTCACAGAAAATGATACACGTACACACGTACACCATGTAAGGTACACAGCAAGATGCTTACATAATTGCTTGAAATATCCGTGTGATGGTAGTCAACACCTGCATTGAAAAATGAAGGCACTAAAATTTAGTGTGCACTAGATGGGTTTGAATATCTAATAGGGTGGAGCCTAAGGGGAGAAATACAGTTGTTTTTGAAAAGGGATTATTTTAACTGTATTCCTTGTAGCGTAATGACATTCATAGAATATCTCATATTGAGGAGATATAGGGAAATTGTGTGTACATTGTCAATGTGGATTTGTTGGCATACTAAGTGTGAATACATTACTACATAGTGGCAGCACTGGACAACTATAGGAAGACAGTCAACTAAAGCTCCCCCAGAGCAGTTCAATTTCCCAGGAGGGTGGGACAGGTGAACACACGAAACACCACTGGTCAGGATATCAAGCCCTACTGGTCAGGATATCAAGCCCTAATGGTCAGGATATCAATCCCTAATGGTCAGGATATCTAGCCCTAATGATCAGGATATCAAGCCCTACTGGTCAGGATATCAAGCCCTACTGGTCAGGATATCAAGCCCTATTGGTCTAGATATCAAGCCCTACTGTTCAGGATATCAAGCCCTACTGCTCAGGATATCAAGCCCTATTGGTCAGTATATCAAGCCCTACTGCTCAGGATATCAAGCCCTACTGCTCAGGATATCAAGCCCTAGTATTGTTCAAGATATCAAGCCCTACTGGTCAGGATATCAAGCCCTAATGGTTAGGATATCAAGGCCTACTGGTCAGGATATCAAGCCCTACTGGTCAGGATATCAAGCCCTAATGGTTAGGACAAGGGCTGCTGTTAGATTATAAGACACATTGTTATCCCACTAGCCTGCAGACAAAGAGAAACTCCCCCCCCCCCCCCTGAGATCATAAACCATGGTGTCTGTGTGATGTCCTGGTGTCTGTGTGGTGTCTCAGCCCAAATGGATAAGAATGGCAAGGCAATGTCATATTTGTGCTAATGGGACATCGGAACACAAGGAATCACTGATTCCATCTAAGCTCCTTAAGTACCCTCAAGTGGCAAAAAATTGGGTCAGACATGTATGAACTCAACAGAACAATGAACAAGTAAACGACTACATCGCCAGATATAGAGAATTATGACTGCAACCTCTTGAATGGGGATTATTGAGAGCATTAAACCCGTGTTTTCCATACATTCCGTTTCACGGCTCCACACCACCTCTAGCTCAATATACATGTACCAGAGGCGGCCCCAGCATCTACCGAGGGTAGGGGCCAAACACACGAGGGGCGCCAAAAATGGGTGCGGCTTACGATACTTCAAATAGGCGCATAATGGTTTGACTCTGGATTGTTGCTAAATTATGCTCCACATGCTGTTGTCTCTTTGGATTGCAGCAATTGACAATAATTTCAGGGATTGGGGCCACAAAAAAATGGCCAGGCTGAACAAGCTGGCCGGCCAAACAGTGAAATAAAATTAAAAAACTCCTTAGAACATCAGATCAGGTGACTTGTACCTATCAGTACTCAACTGCACCACCACTCCTATGCCACAGTGTAATATTCAGTCCATCTGAGTTACTTATGGGAAGGAAAAATTGCACTATGGCCCCTCAGGTGGCTGAACCCCTCAGCCCCCCCCCCCCCCCCCCCAGGTGAGCCCCTCAGCCCCCCCAGGTGAGCCCCTCAGCCCCCCAGGTGGCCTTGCCACGACCCATATTATAAGAAGGATCAAAAGAGCAGCATGAGAACCAGCCCAACTGGAGCCATTCTCACAGATGGCAATAACACCCGAGGAGGATACACACATGTAACAATATCTCTCCTAGGCCTTATGTGGCCTGGGCACACCTTCTGGACAGCTACAAAGGAACTGAAGACATTTGGGGGGGTGGGGGTGGGGGGGGGGGGGGGGGGGGGTGTAGTATAATGATATTCATAGAATCACATGATGAAGCAGATATAGGAACTGGTGTGTGCATTGTCAACGTAGATCTGTTGGCATCCTGTTGGCTAAAGTGTGAGTACATTACACTCTTCTCCTCCCCTCCCCCTCACCACTCCTCCCCTCCCCCTCACTACTCCTCCCCTCCCCCTCACTACTCCTCCCCTCCCCCTCACTACTCCTCCCCTCCCCTCACCACTCCTCCCCTCCCCCTCACCACTCCTCTCCCCCTCACCACTCCTCCCCTCCCCCTCACTACTCCTCCCCTCCCCCTCACCACTCCTCCCCTCCCCCTCACTACTCTTCCCCTCCCCCTCACCTCTCCTCCCCTGCATGGCTCACCACTCCTCCCCTGCATGGCTCACCATCATCAACAATGGCCACATAACTATTGCAGCCCGTGATCCCTTGCAACCAGACAGGTACCACATTCAGGTCCCTGCCAGCATCTGAGGCCAGGGTCTGACCTGTGTTGAGCTGGAGTTGATACACATGCATTACCAGGTGCCACTACATGTGCACACATCACATGCACACACATCACCACATCACCATATGCACACCATCACCGCTACATGCACACACATCACCACATCACCGCTACATGCACACACATCACCACATCACCACATGCACACACAACACCACATCACCACATGCACACACATCACCACATGCACACACACACCACATGCACACACATCACCACATCACCACATGCACACACATCACCACACCACCATATGCACACATATCACCACTACATGCACACACATCACCACTACATGCACCCACATCATTACTACATCACTACCACCACAAACACCACCACACAGACATGCATCAGACAATGAGAAAGCAGGCCATCACATCACACCATCACATCACACCATCACCATCACACCATCCTGCATCACAATGACCTCACATTATGAAGACACACACTTTAAACACGCACGTGTACCCACACATCACACAAACCACATACACATCCAACTCACCCAGGGCCATTGGTACTTCCACAAAGGGTCGGTAGGAGCGGAGTATCCTCGCTTCACACACCTTCTCGGAATCTGCTGTTCCGCAAACCCAACCTACGGGAGCCACAGGAGTGGAGTACATGTAGTGTACGTGTGTAAGTGCGCTGCTAGCGTACACGCTCCCAAGGCCAAACCCTTAATTGTCTCTGCAAACTGGTTACAGATACCTGAACGTTAGCGCGAAGCTTTGTAGTTCTGATGCCGCTTAAGTGGGCTTTGCTGCTGTCGATGAGAGTAAAATGATAGATATCCTCAAGATAGCCGACCTAATTAAGGATTGCAAATCGTTCCGCGTTCCATACTATAGTAACTACTTGAGCATTCACCTGCCCTTGATTCACAAATCCGTTTCTCCTAGCTATATCGTTCGCGACTTCTAGACCACCTGTGATCTTTACTGCCCAGCTGTTAAGCTGGGCATAAACCGGTAGGTAGAATAGAACATGGAGTGCTCCGACTCCATAAAGGTAACCCAGCTGCATCCCAATGTAATTTATAAATAATGGTGACGTCATGACAAAATAAAATAAAACCTTTCTGCTGCTTTTGGTTTAGGGTAGCACACTGGTCAGATCCAGGTTGCAACCCCTTTTCAGCCCCGTGCATGTACTACATGTACACGGATTCCTATTGGTCTCGTGCCCAGACCCAATGCATCGCAGCAGCGGATCGAGGCAAATAGGCAAACCGAATTGATCTGCGCGGCCGCACTAGCACTGCACATTGCTATTGCAACAGATGAAAATTGTTCCAGTCCTAAGCACGCAGTTTTACGTACACTCTCCGTCATCCAACAGGCAACAGTATTGTTTTTTTTGGAGTTTTTCAAAGCAAAAGGCGTTGGCTTCTGGGGATGGAGGAGCTTACAGCGGGCGGCTGTGTCAATTGGCGCCCCCTCAGGGGCCCTCACCCTCATCCTGCCCCTCTCCCCTTCTTGAAATGATTGTAATACCTTATATAGGTATATGTGATTAAAATAATAATAAAGATTGACTACATGTAGAAACTTGTGAAGTTGTACCTTCTTATTGGTATCCCACAATACGCAGTCATTTAATTGTGTATTACCCCGGTCATGCAAATGACTAACCAGTTTAAAGTGGGATACCACTTGTTTGGTTGATATCATCTTATTCATTTGACAGCTGTAGCTTCTTGCCAGCTGGGGGTTTCAACCTTTGTTCGTGATAAGGTAAACTAATGCGTCGGTACTAGCATTCAAGTGGATAAAATGACGCACTGGTAAATAATACCGGATATAATACTCCAAAAAAAAAAAAAAAAAAAAAAAACGGTAGTAGGAAGGACTGCTGTTCGTCCCAAAGAAGATTTAAGCGATGGCATGCCAAAAATGCCAAAAGAAGAGATGGAGTGGGGCGTATAGTATTTATAATGATGTGCGCTTGCGCAGATGTTCCTGTGCATGTGCATGTGAATGTTGTCCGTTCTTATTACATTGCCCATTGACCTGACCTGGAGCGTCATTACACAAGGTTCTGCGAAGGCTAAACGTGGGAGGGGGGGGGAAGCGAAAGAGATCAGCTCGATTAGCTATAGACTCCATGCATCTATAAGCTATCGAATGTGAAGAGGTTGATGAAATGATGAGGGAAATCAGATCGAAGGAAGGTAAAGAGGATGATACATGCATGCACGGCCTAACTGATTATTACGGTTCACCCGGGGGGAATGGGGGGGGGGGGGGGGGGGGGGGGTTATTAAAGGATAATGTCTGCTAGTATTGCGATATTTAAAAGCTATACTTCGTGGCAACACAGTCACTAGCACACATTTCGGGCGGTAATCAGTTTATTCATATGTCCGCCATTTTGACGGCCGCGGGTAATCTGTACAACAAAACGTGGCTGACACATTTGCATATACTGCCCTAAAATGCCCTTAAAACATTGCTTTTTCAAATTTGAGTGAGACGGAACGCGGTGTTTTACACTCAGTGAAATATTAATTGATCATGAACGTTAGTTCAATCACACGTAATAAACACCAATGCTTTCAAGGCAACAATCCCCAGAACGTCCGAAGAAACTCATCACACAGCCGTTGATTTGCACACTGAACTCCGTGTGCCCGCTCTCCCCATACGGACCATAGAAGCCTCTACTGCCGTCCATCTTCTTGGTCACGAACGCCAACTGACCGATGATGGCACCGTTGGTGCGTCCCTTGACCTCGACAATCTCTTCTCCGTCTTCCAAATCAACGACACTCGACTGAACGCCATTGGCAGAACCTCCATGCTTTCCGCAAGTTAGGCGTTTTCCTCCCAGCATTTCGTACGTACACTGGATGATGTTAACGCAACCGTCATATTTCAAGGAAATACTCCTGACTTGTACGAGCGGTAACGTCCATACGGGGTCCTCGAACGCCTCCCGAATGCGCAGTCCCACCTCCATGCTCCTGCTCAAAGGGGGAAGATAGCGTACCCCAAGGGACACCAACGTGACGTCACTGTACCCCAGGAAGCTGACGATATATCCTTGTACGCAGAACTCGGCATCGCCCCTTTTACCATAAGGGCCGTGCGTCTTCTCCTCTCCTTTTGCAGTTCTTGTAGTAAATACAATTTGGCCCACGCACGATCCGCTAACTTTTCCTTCGACTCTAACTATGGCCTCCGACGAGTCGAGTGTGAATGTAGTACTTTCACTTCCCGCATCGTCGCCGCGCGCGAGAGCAGTGTGTAGGTTGTCGTCTGCAAGAACGTACGTCACCTGAAGGCAGCTGACATGCTCCCCGTGACGAACGCGCACTGATCGCACGCCTACGATTGGCGGGCCCGTTTTCGTGCCATCATCCCACTCAACTCCTCCGATGTCGGCTCCTACGGGAAGGTATTTGATCAACTCACGCACCATCACTACAAACTGACAATCGTTAAAATATACTTGAAAAACTTGAAACACGTTCGTGTAAAGCTACTGTAAGAACTTCGCAACTGTATAGAAGACAATTGTATATAGAGTATAAAGGGTAGCGTTTAATACCGCGCGCGTACCGCGAGAGCTGCCGCAAGTGCGCAATTAAGCATGCGCGCGCATGCAAGTATACTCGTACCGGTACCGCGCCGGGACAACGCAGGGGGAAAAAAAGGGGGGGGGGGGGGGGGGGGGGGGGGGGGGGGCTTCAACTGTTCTCCCATTGCGGACCCATTGCGGAAGAATTTGGTTTTACTTTGCTTTTAGGGATGCCCTTGCGCATGGCTGGCACTTGGGGCACATGCAACGTTTTCCATCGTACGTGCGGCCTTAGTATGGTGCCCAAAAGGAGCCTTCACCTCGATAAGGCACAATGAAATACCAGACTTCACAGCCAAATTGCTATCTGATTTATAGTATCTGTGGAACCATGCATGCATGCACATCTAGAATATTCATGCAGGACGAAGTTCATCTGGAGACTGGAGATAGCAGCTCACATGTTAACCTCTATGCCCTTACATTCTGAACGAGTTGTATTGGGGTGACGACCTCTGAACTGTTAAGAATAGTGAAAAAGGCCTCTAATAAGCACTTCCAACTACACAACACTCCCATACAACATGCATGCATCAGTGACACCTTGGATGCACCAAATGTGGTAAACATTACTTGAGATGCACTGGGGAAGAGGAGCCACGAGGGAATGGTATACAGAGCTAGCTAGAGGAAAAACTAAGTGACATGTATTAAGATCAATGCATACAGGAGTACATCCTACATAGAGCACACCCTATTCCTCCAATAAGCATGAGGTGGATATGCCTAGCACTGCAGTTCCTGGCCACTCAGCATTTTTTGAAGTACTACTGTACTAAGCATTAAAGCACAGGGATGTACATGTGTGTGTGTGTGTGTGTGTGTGTGTGTGTGTGTGTGTGTGTGTGTGTGTGTGTGTGTGTGTGTGTGTGTGTGTGTGTGTGTGTGTGTGTGTGTGCGTGTGTGTGTGTGTGTGTGCATGTGTGTGTGTGCAACTGTATTTACAACCTATAAACATCATCCCCTCATTCTCACTTTGAGGAGAGTCTCACCATGGAGACCCAATAGGTTCTGATTGATTAGATTACTTCATGTTACAAGAATGCTATCATTATTTCACCAAGTACCAATATGAGGGTGTGGCTAACCAAAATAAATAATTGCACTTATAGCATTATTTATAGTCCAGCTTACTAATCGGAACTGATTGGGTCAGTTGTCTCCAGAACCCCTGCAATTACACAAAGGTGCTGCTACATCTGCCACCTTACCACCCACATTGTCAATGAATAATTATTACAATTACAAAAGGAATTAGGATCTAGTATGTCATGTGGCTAACTGCAATGCTGGTGAATAATTGCATTCATAGCTATAACATTACTACAAATCATTTGGGTCAATGTAGTAGATGCAATCATGGATATGTGTTTTTGACCTGTTTGACTGAAAAGCTTGTGTGGTTAAATATTCATAGCACAGGTTTTTTTTTTTCACTGTTAGAAAGCGTATAGTAAAATGATACAAGTCATATCTATCACTGGTAAATATTCAGCTTGCTTACGTTTTGTATCACACTTATAGCGACAAAAAAAAATCCAGCAAAAAAAAAAAAGGGAAGGGGGGGGTACAAATTTTGGGTTGAAAAAAAATGATGCAACCTAAATCATTGAGCACAATACTGTATCACTGTGTGGCTGTGACAATTGAAGTCTTGTCCTTTTCCAGTACTGGTTAAGAATTTGCGTTTCAACTGCAGTGGGATGGTATTATATAGCAGAGGGTGTCAGTTTTTAATGGTGTGCAACAGGGGATTTGTGTTATGGAGCAGTGGGTGTGTTGTGATGGTGTTATGTGTTGTGATGGTGATATGGAGCATAGGGTGTGTTGTGATGGTGTTGTGGAGCAGAGGGTATGTTATTTATTATTACAATATTTTTTTATTTTAAATGAATCAGTTATATTACTGTATGTCAATTGTGCTAATGAGGCAAAATGCTCAGGCGTTGCTGGCCCACGCTGCTTTGCCTGCCATAGCGCATGAATTTTAGTTTACATAATTCTGTCATTTGTGGCCGTGTTGTTATTAATGCTGTAAAATTACAATATTATATTTCCTTGATTGAGAAACACCCAGTATAATTGATTATCGTTTGGAGTGACTGTAACTGGTGCCAAGTTGTAAGAGTATAAGCACATAATGCATACGAATAAGCGTAGTTTGATTAGACCTTACGTATGCATGGCCCGATATGGATGATTTCCGCGCGTCACGTGAGAGTCATATGGATTTTTTTTTTTTTTGCAGGGACTGGGTTAAAGTTTAGTGAATCGTGATGGACGGGCAGATTTTTGTAAGTGTTATAAGCAAAAACCGGAATCAGCAGAGCTAACACTAAGCGATGAACTTTTCACGAAGGAGAATGATTATCGTTTCAGCTATATAGATATGTCGTTTTGGCCGTGTATTGAGTATGGCGATATATTTTATCAATCACTGGCGCCCAGGAACCGTCAACGTATACTCAAGAGTAGCTACGTTATATACTATCGTGGAAGCAGCTTCAAGTCTACAACTCCTTTGAATCAGGCTTCGTGAGGACTGTGTTTGCTATGCCTGTTTTATTATTATCTTTAAGCCATAGCCCACGGCTGTTTCATTCCATTGAAAAGTTGGACATTAGGTCTCGTCCCCATCCCCTGCTTGGAGACAGGCAACTGAACCCTAGTTACCGCATGGCGCTGGAATGTGGCTTATCCTTCTTTATCCGTACAACGTAAGCTCACTTTGAGTCGATATATCAGTCAGGCGTCCTTCGAGGACTAAAACAGTATAAGTTTCGTCTTTGTTGTATTTACATACGCGCGAAGAGAGGGCCGAGACTACATGCGCTTTATTTTGAGTTGTTCGTGTCAATAAGCTTTTTTGAGAAATCCGCCCGGCCAAATGAAAAAACTCTTTTAGAAACGTGTACTCAAGAGACGGCTGTATTTGGTTCTGTTTAGGGTGTAACGGGGCTTATTTTCTGCGCGTCGTGCCAACGCTTTGAAAAGGGCAGATTTTTTTACGTAGCGATATGGTCCTCTCATATCGTAATATGTGCGAAACACACATAGCCCCGATAGGCCCCACTAGTATGCTTGGAAAACAAAAATCACACACTTTTCTTTGCATTTTCTATTTCGACTTAGCTTTTCTGGCCTCAAAGACTCCAGTTTGGAAACACACTCACACTCAGGCGTACTAGCCCGACCTTCGGGCTACGCCTAATAATTAAGTGTCCTTGGGCAGTTGGCCATACTCATATGTCCTGTTGTGTGCTTCGTTCCCCCATCAGCCCAAAGCCTGCATGCATTCATGATTGCACATGTCCACCCATGGCGTTCGACTAGGTGCATGTTTACTGTCCTTTTCATGCTAGGAGCCTGTTCTATGGCTTTACCATACACCTGTATACAATTTCTTTACTGCTGCTTCTTGTACTTTCACGCTCTGGAGGGATATCAAACAGTGTCATTGCGTATGTCTATTGCTTCAAATAAGAGCTCCATTGAAAAGGCAGCACGGGTATATTTTGTTTGAAGAACTCGTTTTCCACCCTTATATAGTTCAGTTATGACCAAATACTCTCTGACAGAACTTCTGGACATGACGTCCATTGCGTGTTTCCCATTGTCGTCGTATGTCAAATTTATACAGATGGGTGTGGCAACGTGCATTATTCATTAGTTACATGATCCCGAGTAACCGTGTCGTTCTCTCACCAGAAAATAAGCCCCAGCATGTACTAAACGCAAAGGTGAAGTAAAATGATCGCTCTTTGAGTAGGAGAAGTTTTTAAAACCATCTGCCGGGCGGGTTTCGAGAAAAATTGGTTGCCGCCTGAGCACTTAATGATAACATTAAAAGGCGTGCCTTCAGTAGTCACATGCGCGGCAATTATGGGCCAAAGAAGAGCGTACTTTAACTGTGCGTATCATTCTTTTTAAGTACGAAATTGGTTGTGGAATAGCTCAAAAGCATAATGGTTGTGTATATTGAATTGGTAGTGGCAAGCTGCGCCTCTGAACGTAAACCACAAAATAATTAGCTTCTCTAGGATCCCAAATACCAAAATACCGTAATGTTCGAATGTGTTCTAATTAGCAACCTAATGTCCAGCTCGAAACAGCCGTGAGCCAACACATGATTTGCAGCTCAGGTTAGTTATTATAATAGCTTTACAATTTTGTGAAAGAATCTGTGAGGTGCGTTACCGTAGTCTAGGACTCTAGGGGATGATCATTCGACCCACCCCCCCCCCCCCCCCCCCCCCCCCCCCCCCCCCCCCCCCCCGTACTAGCGTTACCGTGCGTGTATCATTGAAGGACAGTAGTTTAAACGGACCGGTAGAGAAGCACAAGAGTTACACGGACATGCTCGCATGCTCTGTACCATTTACATAGCAAGTATGCATGCATGTGTCAATTTTATTTTTCTAAGAATGTACAGTGTATTGTGGCATATCTGAGATGCGTCCTTGATAAAATGTTGTCTAAGACCAAGATATAGTCCGATCATAATTCTAGTAAATAAGCGATCATTATTAGATAACCATGCCCCTGATTTCATCTCGCGCACGTGGTACATGATGTAAAATAATTTTATATTCTGTTGCTTGCATGCTGATGTGCCACTTTGTGTTTCCACAAACTAGGATATAAAACATTTACAGGTCGCGACGCGGTTTTAAAGTGCCATAATATATAGTGAACGTTCAATCACACGTAATAAACACCAATGCCTTCAAGGCAACAATCCCCAGAATGTCCAAAGAAACTCATAACACAACCATCCACTTGCACACTGAACTCTGTGTCCCCGCTCTCCCCATACGGACCATGGAAGCCTCTACTGCCGTCCATCTTCTTGGTCACGAACGCCAACTGACCGATGAAGGCACCGTTGGTGCGTCCCTTGACCTCGACAATCTCTTCTCCGTCTTCCAAATCAACGGTACTAGACTGAACGCCATTGGTAGAATTGCCATGCTTTCCGCAAGTTAGGCGTCTTCCTCCCAGCATTTCGTACGTACACTGGATGATGTTCACGCGACCGTCATGTTTCAGGGAAATACTCTTGACTTGTACGAGCGGTAACGTCCATACGGGGTCCTCGAACGCCTCCCGAGTGCACAGTCCCACCTCTATGCTCCTCCTCAAAGGGGGAAGATAGCGTACCCCAAGGGACACCAACGTGACGTCACTGTACCCCAGGAAGCTGACGATGTATCCTTGTACGCAGAACTCGGCATCGCCCGTTTTACCATAAGGGCCGTGCGTCTTCTCCTCTCCTTTTGCAGTTCTTGTAGTAAATACAATTTGGCCCACGCACGATCCGCTAACTTTTCCTTCGACTCTAACTATGGCCTCCGACGAGTCGAGTGTGAATGTACTTACACTTCCCGCATCGTCGCCGCGCGCGAGAGCAGTGTGTAGGTTGTCATCTGCAAGTATGTACGTCACCTGAAGGCAGCTGACATGCTCCCCGTGACGAACGCGCACTGATCGCACGCCTACGATTGGCGGGCCCGTTTTTGTGCCGTCATCCCACTCATCTCCTCCGGTACCGGCTCCTACGGGAAGGTATTTGATCAACTCACGCACCATCACTACAAACGCTAACTAAAAAAAACAAGTGTGTGTAAAGCGAAGAACTTGAACTGCAATGGAAGACAATTGTATTGAGTATTTAACGTCAAGTGGTCTGACACCGCAAGCGCTTTCACCTTTCAATAAATAGCGAGTTACTGCGCAATCATCAGGTGTGCGGACCTTAATACCAATGAATAGGCGGGTACAAAAATGATCTCTGGTAGAATTGAGTTGAGGTGACAAGAACAAATCTGTCTGCCACCTACATGTACTTACTGTACTAATCAATGTTCGAAGTGCGCGCACATATGAATAATAAATAGGCGGGTACAAATTGAGTTGAGGTGACAAGCTATCGCACGCATGCGCATTTTATAAGCGAAGCGGGTGTAACAGCGGGATCCTCTGCCCGGGTTTCTGAACAGAGGAAACATGCTTCCAATGATGAGAAATGCTCAGAGCTAGTTTGGTCATGCATACCATTGCCTGTTGAGACTTATAGGTATCGGGAAGCTTACGCTCGCTTAAATCAAGGACACTATAATATTATTACATGGACTGGACTGAAACCGCCGCGTAACGTAATACTATAAATTGTCGCAATCCTCGTTGCGTCTCGTTCCCAGATTTTTCGGACAAACAAAGGGTTTTGTGAAGTCGTCTTAGCTTTGGAGTGACTTACAGTTACAGAAAGCCGGCTGTTCTTTTGTTGAGGTAAATCCGTTATAAGTCTTAAAGATTACGTTAACATATGGGTCTTAGCTTCTACGTGCGTGTTTTGCCTTGCTACGCTACTTTGGTTAGGCTCCTGGACACACCGATGAGCAGACATTTGTTTTGAAAGGTGTTCCCAGCACTTAATGGTATGATACAACTCGTTTGTTAGTTTGTATTGGAAAGGATGTTTCTTACAGAAAGGGCAAACGATTTTAATCGAACGATGCGCATGTTCTCTTTGTCAGGCCTCTGCAAATATGGTAATAGTTATGGCCTTATTTAACGTTCCACAGTATACCAGGATGGTTTCTCTAACTCGAGATTATATTTACATGATGACTGAACCTGTATTTATTTCTATACATTACTTTGAACTGATGTTTATTAATTATTGGTTCATTGCTCTTTTTGAATTAGCGATGCCAAAAATAGCGAAGAATGGTTTATACATAACAAAAAACGTCACGGCACCCCAGTCAAGTCCCAGTCTTCTGATGCACTAACAACAGTCGCATCGTCGGGTACATGTACTGATTCATTTATAATTCATGACAATGAGGATGGCGACATGATTTTGTGGTTTCCAGTCCATGTAATAATTAAGTGTCCTCGCTTAAATCATGCCACCTCCACACTGTACATGTATAGTAAATTCAACTCAGAGCAAACGCAAGGGCACTGCTATATCATTTTATCATTAAAGATACGGTGAGTCGTGATCTCTGTCGCGGAGCCCGAGATATATATTTATCATTATCAATAATAATTAATCATAATTACTAATTATAATATGAAACTGTATGCAAATAAACCACAGAACTTTGTGGCTCCATACACGTTTTGGGGGTTACATTTAGCTACACAAAGGACGGGGATGAGTGACCCTGCATGGGAGGTGGTCCAGGAGGGGGCGGGCGCTGTCCAACCACCATAGGCGGAGCAAACGGACTCCTAGGCAATGCTTGACCCATCGGCGGTGGCCCCATTCCTGGGCGTACAACATCTCCGGGAATCATGCCATGCATGGGCATTCCCATGGGGGGCATGCCTGGTCTAACAATGGGGGGCATAGGGAGGTTCTGCATTGAGGACTGTGGGGGCCCAGGAGGAACTCCCCCCAGCGATGACATGTGAAGTGATGTGGAGTGTTTCAAAGGCCTGTATTTGGGCAGCCGGCTTCGAATCTCCTCCTGTGAACAAAATAGTGCACAAGGTTTAAATACTGTTATGCAAGTGCAGAAGTGTTTGAATGTGCGCAGCACAAAAACCAGGGAATTTGTGGACTTTTTATTACTAAAGTCTATCATACTACCTTAACATCACTAAAACAGGTTACCCAGGAATTAACTACACAACATTTGGATTCTGTGTAGATAACCACTGAATGCATTACACATAATACTAAGCTTATGTGCATGGTTGCCTACACATACCTGAATGTACATAACATTGATCATCACTTGCAGTTATAATCACATGTGGAGCTGACAAGTTCTTTGATGAACACAATGCCACTCGCATACAAACAACAAGGCACTTTAAATTTCCATGAAAATGGGACACCCTTGTATGGTGCACATGCAGTATTCGTACGTTCATACATGTGTGCGTGTTTCATGCATGTGGTGTTCTCCCTAGCCTGTTTTTGCAAGGCACAGCCCCTCGCCCCTTTTCTCAGCGCCTTGCCTTGCTTATTTGTGAGTGCCTGACTGTGCAATTCCATTAAAGGCTTTGTGATACAAAGAATACAGAGCTTAGAAATTATTTTGTACATGTATATAAACCTCTACTACACATTTGCACCTGCTTTGCACCTGCTACCTGCCCCACTAATATAACATTTATGTATGTACCTTCTCATAAGTCTAGGGAGAACACCGTGCATGTGTGTGTGTGAGTGCATTTTAACAAACCAGTGAGAGGTCTTCCTCAGGATGCATCAGCTTGCAGCCAGGACCTACATCAGCCACTTTAGGCACCTCCCTGTTGCCCAGATCAGACACAGTGGTTGGGGTGCTGCCCACATTGGCAGAGCCCGCCATCATCATGGACGATGAAGGATCCCCCGTCGAAGCGCCATGCGAGGAGGGTTGCTGCTGTTGCTGCTGATATGCCGGGAATGTGGGTCTGGAGCTGGGTCCAGCACCGGGCGGCTGGGGTGACATGGCAGGATGGACTGGAGGCATGTTGCTTGGGGGCATTAGGAGGGGACCCATGTTTGGAGGAGCCTGCAGACAGCAATCATACCACCATAAAACTTGTGGGACAAGTTAACATGCTTTCTTGGACAGTTTCAAATGCCCACCCCTACTAAATAAAATCATAACATCTGCATGTGCCTCCATCCTCATCGCATGTTACACTGTACAGGAACCTGTTTATCCTCTAATAGCCTAAGGCCCCTGCAATGTAACACTTGCTAAGGCCCCTGCTATGTAACACTTGCTAAGGCCCATGCAATGTAACACTCGCTAGGCCCCTGCAATGTAACACTTGCTAAGGCCCCTGCAATGTACACAATAAAATTGACAGTTGAACTGCAATGTCACCCCTGAAACAACTATTTTCCAATTGATAATTTAGCCTTGCAACCATTAAATGTTTTGAGTACAGCACAAAGCTTCTTTTGACTCTGAACAGAGTCGAATATGTGGAAATAGTAATCTTGACTTGCAATGCTAAGTAAAGCACTGCTGATGCACCAATTTTTGCGACCAATTGTATTAGGTGATCCAAATGCACCCACATTCACCCTGGTACCATCAAGATGCACTCATGAAACCATTACATGCTGCATCCTGAATGAGTTGTATTGGGGTGATGACCTCTGGAACTGTTAAGAATGGCGAAAAAGGCCTAGAATTAAGCACTTCCAACTGCACAACATGCTCACAGGGCAGGCCATACACATGATGCATGACACCCTGGATGCTCCACACGTGGTAAACATTACCTGGGATGCACTGGGGAAGAGTGGCCGCGAGGGAATACCCATACCCATACCTGCAGGATTCATGGACATGCTGGGAAAGCAGAGGAAAAACAAAGTGACATGTAAGATCAATGCATCAAAAATGAGCACATCCTAGATAGAGCACACCCTATTCCTCTAGTAAGCATGAGGTGGATACATAGATGGCCAGGCACCGCAGTTCCCACCCAAAGTAGTAGTTTAATAAACATTAAACACGGGGATGTACGTATGTGCAACTATTTATATACACCTCCAAGGCAGAGACAGCCCCAGCACCTACCGAGGGGCATGGCATATGATACTTCGTAGCCGTTTGACTCAGGATTGTTGCTAATAATCCTTGTTTATGCATGCAAGCGAGCGCTAGAGGCTAAATTATGCTCCACACATCGTAATCTCTTTGCATTGATGTAAGTGACGATAGTTTTAGGGATTGGGGGGTAAGGGGAAGGGGGCGCCATAGCCTGGTTGGGGGGGCCAAAGCCCCCTTGCCCCCCCCCCCCTCCCCCTTCTGACCTGATTCGGTTAATGTTACAAGGAATGCTATGAGTGCAATTATTTGCATCAACGTTCAGTTATCAACACCCCTCACCTACATGGATGTGGGGATATGAGATTGTGGCTAACTTCAATAAATAATTGCATTGCTCGTAACATTACTTTAATCAGATCTGATTGGGTATTAAGTGTCTCTAGACCATCTGCAAATATGCAAGGGTGTGGCTACATCAGACTCACCATCACCACCCCCACCCCATCCAGCTACACTGCTGTTGGGAACAAACACTCCGCTGACATCATGACTAAACATTTCGTCTCTAGGAATTATGAATAGTTATTCGAAATTACTTCATGAAAAGAATGAGGGTGTGGCTAACTTCAATGTTGATATGTAAGGCAACCTTACTAATCAGAACTGATTGGGTACTTCAGACCCCCTGCGTCAGACTATTCAAATTACTGGGATACATTACAAGATGGAGGAGCAAGGGGGAAAAAAGCCATATAGACGCCCACACTATCCACCGTTACAGCACACCTGTTGCTTATAGACGCCCACACTAGCATGTCTCTTAACTGGCCTGTCCACTGTTACAGCACACCTGTTGCTTATAGACGCTCACACTAGCATGTCTCTTAACTGGCCTGTCCACTGTTACAGCACACCTGTTGCTTATAGACGCTCACACTAGCATGTCTCTTAACTGGCCTGTCCACTGTTACAGCACACCTGTTGCCTATAGACGCTCACACTAGCATGTCTCTTAACTGGCCTGTAGCACACCTGCTGCCTAACTAGGCAGTTGTGCAACACACACACACACACACACACACACACACAGTCTACAACACAACCTTCGTTGCTTGGCTTATTTATGCAATTGGCACATCCAGCAGAGCACATATGTCCAATGTGGGCTTGACAAACCTAAAGGCTAGCAATCAGCAGCACACAATACAGCCTTTGACTAAGGCAACATCTAGCAAGCAGAGAAACACTCTTTTCCTTTTTAAAATTGTAGCCGTAGTATTGCACTAGTAGCTTGGCCTTGTGTTCATCAACTCCTTGTGGCTTTTGGACGACCCGCTTACCCTGTGGTGCACGTTTTAGTTGTCTCGTTTTGTGATATCATGCTCTCATCTTGGGAGTCAATTTCAGTCCCAGAAGGGATCCACCTACCCAAGCTGATAACGCCCTAGACGAGCATTTGTATGGTGGACCAACATATACTGCTTCCACAACTCCTGTGCCGTATTAAGGGCAGTGCTAGAAATAGCAGTCGGCCATCAGCCATTTTCCAGGGACTTGAGCTAAATGACCAACCAAACGTGCTATTGATCTTTCATTGTGCCTGGTCAATTGCATGAAATGCTATTTTAGTTGATAATAATATTCCAACAGCTCCTGCAGCACGTTAAGGTGGTAATTAGATCATGCATGTAGTTACGAAGCGCGCAAATATCGATCCTGACGCCACAGATGCAGTAGTTAAACGACGCGCAGTTTTCTCACACGACGTATATGATTGAGCTTACAAGGTAGTATTATCAGCGCATTGTTACCACATGCATCAGTTATGAGACTGATACAAAAGACTGTAACTTATGATCATTTTAACATAACTAATACTTCATGCATGCGATGAGCGTGCAAAACAAGCCAATGGACAGACAATTTACGCATTGACTGGCCAAATGTCCGGCCATTTCTGACTAACTATTTCTAGCACTGTAAGGGTGCAATAGAAAATGGCTTTCTAACCTCAGAGAGACTAAAATGGTGCTTCACACACCAATCTACCCGTAAACACACGCCCACCTGCCCCTCCCACCAACATGGGAACAAAAACATCACCCAAACCCATGCCAGCACTCACCCCATGCCTGGGACCAAAAAGAACAGAGGAACATGTTGGGGGAAGGAGAAGAAACAAGTGAACAACACATATCAATGCCCACTGAAACAAGCACAATCTATATGCACAGATCCTAATCGATTATGAGTAGTGATAGTCAAACAACATACATGTAGGCACTAAGATTAATCGACCAAAACGAAACATGTAAGTACAGTTGCAACTGCCGGTTCAACTGGTAGTATTTAAAGGATGCATGCATACAACACATCTTGCAAATGCCACAAACCACACGCACCTGTTGGCATCATGCCGGGCATCATGGACATCGGGGGCATGCCCGGCATCACCATGCCGCCCATGCCCGGGCCCATGCCGCCCATGCCCGGGCCCATGCCCGCCATCACAGGGTACATCATAGAATTGAGCGCATCAGCCCTGGCCTTCTTGGCCATCGGTTCATCAGACTCCACATTTTCTGCCGAACCTGTAGAAAAAAAGAACTAAGGTCAAAAATGGGAAGTCTTAAAGGCAACACACACATACACAAACACACAAAATCCCATCTGCAACTTCCAAACAAGCAATGGGGATCAACGGAAGCGGTTAACACAAACGATATGCTGGTACAAACACACCTCTTTCATCCTTCTACCAACCATAATTAATTAACTAATATGATAGACCAACCATAATTAATTAACTAATATGATAGGGTTTCACTCACTGTGTTATACAACGTGCTTAATGGGGGGGATGTAGTTGGTATCCACTGCAAAACAAAACCGGAATAGATCTGTCACTATGACAACACATATCACATTCCAAACGAATGTCACAATGATGAGAGGAGGGCTGACCTTTTGATTCGACCTACCGACCCTTTTGGTGAGACCGTTATCAACTTTGGTACTGACCTTTTACTGATGGGCATGCGCAGGGCTTTGAGTGGAGGGGTGAGGTCCTAACCACACCCACAACCTTTGCTCTGAGTCAACACAATTGAACAGTAGCAATCATGCACGACAACGTCTGTGTTACACAAATGTACGTGAAGCTGAAATTAATAGCCTGTACCTTTGGGTGTGCTTAGTTTGGAATTATTTTCTACAACGAATGCTGCAAGAACACCTACACATAAATACAGTAACACATCTCTACATACATAAGCATATAACTTTACCTCCTACAATACCAAGGAGTTGTACCGAAAAATGCACTTTTCAGGTGACTCATACAACTTCTATTTTTAAAAAAGCACAACAAGTTGACCCAGCTGTGGAGATGCCACTTCCCAGTCACATCATTATTGGTCTGACAAAGCTCAATAAAACTAGACAAAAGTTTTTAACAGCAATGCGAAGTTCTGCTCTCTACGTGCGTACATCAATTCTACGCATATATAACCACATGCACACACAATCTATCCACACACACACACACACATACACAATCTATCCACACACACACACAATCTATCCACATACACACAAAATCTATCCACACGCAAAAACTATCCACACACACACACAATCTATCCACACACACACACACGTCCATGAAGGAAATGGTGAATGTTACAAACTGACCTTAGGCTTGCCATGACAGTGAGACCTACCTCTTATTTGCAGTTCGTGTGAGATCCTGTCCGCCTCAGGAATACCTTCCATACCAAATATCTCAATCTCCAAGTTATCTCGATTGGGCAGCGCGTTCGGTACACTGGTGATGGTTTCCTTGTGAACCTGCGAGCAATGGATGGCGAGGCCCGGGGCTGTGTATAGCTTCTTGTGGCATATGTGGCACTTGAAATGCTTTGCCTTCTGGTGGTACGTCAACACCTTTTCGTCGTCAAAGTCGCGGTTGCAGTACCTCAAAAAGGCGTCAAGAAAATTTCCATATGGTGCCCACCAAGTATGTTTTTAAAGGTACGCACCATTCTACTATACAGGATGATAAAAAACACAGCAGAAGTACCGAAACGTAGCTGAAGCGTGTGAAAACGATGTACCATCACCCCTAACTCAGGATGCAATTGCTCATAAACCACACACTTAACCCACTAACATCGATTAGTTAAAGTGGATACCAGCACCAAGGCTTTACTGGCTTCTTCTTCCTCCTTCCCATCTTGATCGATCGTTACCTTCGGCGCCCAAATGTTCAAGTAATACGTGTGTGATTCCAACGGTCACGTGCAAGCGCAAGTCCCCAGACCGTATCAATGGCGGAAAAATAGGCGGTAATGTTAGAGTATGGCATCTGGTGGTGACGGTACCGAAATCAAGTCAGACAATCCTTTCAAATTGGTAAAACGTTTTTCCGTTCTTATTTTGCTTGTGTGTTTTTACCCACTCACACTGAAGTCTACTATTCAGCAATTTTGGTTTTCGTGAGTGTGTATAGCTATCCCTAGGGAACTGTAATGCATGATTGTTTGAGAGTGCACATTTAACGGCTACCTATGTAACATTGCTATTGTATGAATTAATTTATGTACCAGTCGTGTTCTAAAACTTCCTCTTCCCATATCTCCTCAGGAGACTATTTCACGCCTAATGAAGGTCAACTTCAAGGACAAGAAGACTAAGTGTGAGGGCTGTTCACTTCCGATTAGAAATTGGTGTCAATAAGAATGTGTTTGTTAATACTGTCAATGACCACTCATAAGCTAAATCTCTTTACTTAAATGATATGCTGTTGTAGAAAAACGGAGTACGAATTGTAACGTACTCACGATGCATTTATTTATGTTAGCCAGCCATGCCAACAGTAATAAGATTGAATTTGTCCATCTGACCTTCATCTATAGAACACTGCAGGCATTAATGAACATGGCATGTGCAAAAGGGAAGAGTAAAGTAGAAGTGTTGGCAAGAGGGTGCACCCTTCCCATCCAAAAGTCCAGTGAATATGACCCCAAAGGAACTGTGTATTGGTTCACATGTTGTGTGTACATGCAGATGAAGAGAGCTTTGGGTTTTCCTGAGCCAAACACATGTACTGTACATGTGCTCATCACCATATTAAAATTACACTTACAAAATCTGATACAGTTTGAGTGTCCCTGAAAAGAATTACTTTAGCATACATGTACTATGTGTAATCCTATTTATACATGAATGATCACGAAGGTGTCATTCCTATCATCTAGTATCATTGGGTCCAATCTAGAAAATTTGAATTTTAAACAATAAGGTGTTTGATTGTTGAATGTGATGGTTAAGCTCATTATAATACTAACCATGTGATATGATTGTATTGCAGTAAACACAGATGCTATAAAATTGAGTGCCGAAGTGTTGTACATTTTTGTACTTGGTGAGTGTAACAGTGATGTCTTTCAGTGTGTAAAATGATACTTTGCACTTACAGAAGGTGTGTACAGATCTGCAAGCCAAGCTCAGGTGAGGAAGCTGTTTAACTTTTGTTGAGATGTGGGAGGTTTAGTGCCTATAGTGATGCATGGACTTATAAATGTTTTGTGTGCACGGTAGGCTGAAGGCTCTGTGGAGATAGATGTTCAGCACTTTGAAAAGATTCTTCCAAAGCTCGTAAGGCGATAATTCTGTTTGTCACTAATCACACACTGCACTTTGCATCCCTTTGTAGTTACTGGATTTTTGACTGGTTCATGCTACTTTTGTATGGTGAACAAACTTTTAATGTTCTCAGCAAAATTTCAGAATGTGAAGATCGGGAAAAATAAATATTGCAACCCTATGTTATTGCTGGCCATCATCTTTTTTTGGATGGTATTTGTGCCTTTTTAATTGCATCTATCTCCTTCTGTAATGCCACGCAGTCTGCATTGCTGGCCGCTAACATGTCCAACAGTAACTCAACTTTGTATTTCAAGAGATTGTTCTCTTCTTGCAGTGCTATGGTTTCCTTTGTCAGTCTTTTGTGCTCTTTTGATGATCCCGCGATGTGTTGAGATCCAGCTGTGACCACAAATGGATGATTTCAAGAACAGTTGTATTAATTTCTATTGCACATTATATACTCCCACACATCGCTTACTTGCTGACCACTGGCCTTCCTCGAAAGATAGCTCATGCTCTCCAAGCCTCATAACAATGGGGCCGCCGTCAAGCTTGAGGTCACGGACAGAGTATAGCGACTCGTCTAGGTGCACAAGGGATGGCAGGGAGTCGGCCTTTCTCGGTTGCGGCTTTTTGGGAGTGCGAAATGAAGACCTCCGAAACAGCGACATAACCGCAAGCTTTGTTTATTTGTTACTGCGGTTACTACGGCGTTTCAGTAATATTGCAATAATTTCAAAAATAGGATATCGGCACATTTGATTGCTATAATACCTATTACCTAAGGTCACATGTTACTTAAACCATCACTAGCACTGTGAGAGATGTTACGTCAAGGTGTCATTTTGCTGTGTGTGATTTTCTGCGCCCGTGGTCAAAATATACCAGACCAGGCATGGGGATATGTTAACGTGAGACCACAAGCCTTCATGTTCTGGTGGCTTTATGGAAGCACCGGACCAGCCCCACGAAACCAGACCCCCCTTGTCATGTGGCTCCAAGTACGTGCCTAATGGGGGCTTGCATGTTGGAAAAATATGCTTGCGTTGTGCCAAAGATTTAATAAGGCATACTTGTATTCAAAGGAAGTGTATGTAGCAAATCGTAAACCGACTCTATCCATAGGGAGGTCCAGGAGCGTCTTCAACAGGTTTTGGAAACTTCGAAGAGATTGGCCCTTTGGACGTTAGCCAAAATCCTCGACCCTTTACTTGGGTAATTTGCGTGAAGCCATAATACATGAGGTTAATAATCTAATAAATTTATTGTTATTTTGAATCGTATTAAAAGGTGAAGGCGGCGAATGTGCTGTTTGTGGACAACCCTGTCGGAACAGGCTACAGCTATGTGACTGACAAGTCCGCGTACACCACAAACGTGTCCCAGATTGCAGATGACCTTGTGACCTTATTTAAGGCCTTCTTGCAGCAGCAACCCGCGTTTGAGGTACTCTAGCCTTGGGTATATAGGGCTGCAGGGCAGTGGGTGAGGCTGCCTTGTGTAGCCTTAGGTCACCTTTGCAATACGTGGGTAACTGCTCACTTGTTTAATTTACATTACATAATTAAGAATTCCTACCTAACACCCTTGCATGTGGCATTACAGGGTGATGTAGGTTGTTTTAAAAAAGTGTGGTAGTCATTTTAAAATGTATATATATCCAGACCAGCTGAAAACAGTAAGTACATGAAACGCATCCACCACCACACACACTACATAACATAGTTTCTATGCTGATATACTGATTATCATACCTGGGTTTGCCATGGAGCCATTGGTTTACTACTCCACCCACACCACTTGGATATTTCATTTTCCTCTTCACAGAATGTACCTTTCTATATATTCTCCGAGTCCTACGGAGGCAAGATGACTGCAGCTTTTGGGCTCTCACTGTTCAATGTGTGTGCTCTTGTTATGACCATGCTGTGTGTATTTGATTCAGTGTTTGTCTGGTGCTCAGGCCATCAAAGCTGGCCAGGTGAAATGCACATTCAAGGGTGTTGCACTGGGAGATTCCTGGATCTCTCCAGTTGGTACGTCCAACACCAGTTGAACCAACCTACATCTACAGTAACGTCTTCTTTATGCTTTGTCAGATTCAGTTGCTTCGTGGAGTGGATATCTATTGGGCTCTGTGAGTGTACTGTGTGCTCACTCAGTGGGGTTTTATACTTGTGCGTATACACAATACACACACACACACACACACACACACACATACCTTGTGTACAGTCACAAATCAACTACAAAGGGATGGCTGAATTGGATTCAATCACCATGGAGATTCAAAAGGCACTTGCAGCTGGGGAGTACGTCAGAGCCACAAACCTGTGGAGCACTTCTGAAGATACCGTGGAATCAGTGAGTCCTAGCATGAGGGTGAAAGGATGTGTTAGCACATGTTGTATGTGAGGGTGTAAGAGCACGTTTGAGCTTGCATGTATTGCTGTGGGTATGAAGGGGAGTACATAACAGTACAAAGCGCTTGTGTAACGTGTGACCATTGGTGATGTGACCAATGTGGATGCTGTATGTAATGTTGGCTTACATCCAGTAGAGGATAAGTACATGTACATGTACTAAAATTTGCTCACTACTGCATGGTAACATAACCATTACTATGTATCCATGGCAACATGAATGAGTACCTTTTCCCACTTTCCCTCCCCTCCCCTCCCCTCCCCCTCCCTCATCCCAGCTCACAGACAATGTAAATTTCTACAATGTACTCCAACACAATGTCCCTGATGCCTCCCTGCACTCCATGACACCTCTGGAGAGGGCACGACATCGTCAGCTGTCTGTGTACCTGGGGGATCCCCTCACAGACCTCATGAATGGACCAATCAAGAAGTATCTTGGTGACATCCCTGCAAATGTTGTGTGGGGAGGTAGGCAATTATTCCACCTGTGACCTTAGTAGTTTGTTCTCCATCACTCAAACACATACCTCACTTCCTCAACCTCTCCTCCCCTTCCCATCATCGGCCACTAGGGCAATCGAATGACGTATTTACCTACCAGGAGGGGGACTTCATGAGGGATGTGGTGGACATTGGTAAGGATATATGGTGCTAGAGTGACTTGTGTGCTCACATTTTGGCTTTGATCAAAAATGCCTCTCCACATGCAACTACCTTTTCCTCATGCATTTCTATATTATCTCTTCCAACACATTCCTTCCCATACCCTATACTCTCCCTCCCTCCCTCCCTCCCTCCCTCCCTCCCTCCCTCCCTCCCTCCCTCCCTCCCTCCCTCCCTCCCTCTCTCTCTCCCTCCCTCCCTCCCTCCCTCCCTCCCTATCTCTCTCAACATGTCCCTTCCCATACCCTCTCCCATCACACCCCACTCATTACCCCTCCCATTGCACACCTTCCAACAAGTTGGCGAGCTGCTGTCAAACGGAGTGAATGTGACAGTGTACAGTGGAGAGCTAGATCTCATTGTGGACGTCCTAGGTGACCACACACCCTTATGGCACACACCGTAACAGATTATTCTTTACGGTGCACAGGTACCTTGCAGTGGATCAACACCTTGAAGTGGTCAGGGCTGAATAACTTCCTTTCTGCTACTCGTGTTCCACTTTACCCACCATCTGGTGAGGCCACCCAGAATACTGGAGCCTTTTACCAGGCTTACGAGAACCTCCACTTTTACTGGATACTGAATGCAGGACACATGGTGTGTGGGTGTGGGTGTGAGGGTGTACACAGTCCATAGGTCACCACAATTATAGGCATGCATTCAAAATGTTTAGCAGTTTTGCAAGGAGGCTCCCTACATTATTGGGGGAGGTGTGAGTGTTATGTATGGGTGTGTGTTTGCATGTGTTATTCAAATTAAGTATGCATTGTTATATATGTGCACATATGTGTTTTATTATCGACCAATTACATAACGTACGTCCTACTTGCAGGTACCTTCGGATGCTGCAGAAATGGCCTTCACTATGTTGAAGAGGGTCATCAACGTCTGAGAATAAGTATTTGTACCCTACCGCTAATGTGCGTATACATGTGTTATTCAAAATGTAACGATTTTGTGTTATTCAAAATGTAACGATTTTTGTTTACAAAAACACAATTATAAACATTTTTTTAATTGTTAGTAATCAAAATGGGTGGCGCGTATTGGAGTCGTCTACATGTACTTGCCGCTTTCCTGACGCTTTGGCCGTCCAGATACGTTTTACAGGCTGCCCCGAGAGGGAGTGTGGTTTATACCGCTGGAACTGGTAAGTCGTCTTGCCCTGCTGAAGAGTGACAAACCGTTGGTTATGAAGTGAAATAGACACCGCTAGCGCTGCTTTCATCAGACGTAATTGCGTAGCTATCTGTATATTTATAAACACAAAAGCCCGCTTTGTAATACAGTAAAGATAATAATGTAATCTTGGTTTGGTATCTCTGATAACAGCTGGCTGTGCTACATGTACTGGATCATCTGTACCGTGTCATATACCACACCCCCACCCCCTTCCCTACCAAATGTATCTCGTGTGGCCCCCAGGCCCACATAAACAATAAGAGTCCTAATAGACGAGGGAGAGTGTGAGGTCCAGTGCAAGGATTCGAAGTACAGGGATTGCGCGTAAATATTCCTCAGAGGCTAATATGCTCACCCCCTCCCCCTCCCATCCACACACACACATTCCCAGGAGATGAACATTGCAGCGTACTATATCATGTGTTTGTCCAAAATGGGACTGATGGCATCCATGTGGCGCTCACCTCAAACACGACCACCAACCATGGCAACAATTCCATCACGATCCCAGGGGTCCAGCTTCCCTCAGAGTGTGGAACGGCCTATGCGCAATGCAACATAACAGCAGTCCACCTCAATGGAGGCAACCTAACTATCTTCATCCCAGTGGGGGGCGGGGTGCTCGCCGTGAGCTACTCATACAGTGCAGGCTGGAGCCCTATCCCCGCAGAGTTCTGCATCATAGAAGTACAAGAAAGCTGCAACCCTGTTGCCGTGGGATACATTGAAGGCCCCACTTTGTCTGTCCTTTGCCTCCACCTCACTCCCTACGAGAGCTTCTTTGTGACCGCAGAGCTGACGCTTGACACAGCCGACATATGCCAATCGTTGTTTACAGAAATTGGAACATACAGTCGCATGGCCCCACCCTCACTCTCCAATCCTATCCTTGTCAATGACCTGGCCAACTGCCCTGTGCTTTCCTCTGTGTCCACTGTCATGGCGCTGGTCGATGGCACCAATGTCATTTTGGCTTCCATGAATCCAACAGCACCACAGATGTTTTTCGATTTCCATCTCCTAGGCGACGTGTGCCCGACAGTCCCTCATCTTGAGTACTATGGAGGTGATGTGTTACTGCTGAGGTGCTCTGCTGCCAGTGCCTTCACCTTTGACCCCTGTCACCCATCATTGCAGCCCGTAACCAATTACTCTGTCTCCGTTCCATACCCGTGTTCCAGCTGGGGAGTGGTGGCATGGATGTCCCCAGCATTTGAACAACACCGTGTTTTTCGCCTATCAGAATGGGACTGTGACCGCGCCCATTGCTATTGGCCGTGTGTCAGAAGCCAGTTGTGTCAACCCCAGGGACCCATACTTCGTGTACCGTAATGTGAATGGTTCTGTGTACGCAGTCAGAATTCAAGATGGCAGTGTGACCACATTGGGAGCATCTTGGTGCTCCTGGCCAGCCTCCTCCCCAGTCCCGTGCTATGGGCTGGACTTCACAGAACAGGAAGGATCCTTCCTAGTGGGGTTTATAGATGGCTCTGTGTACAAGGTGGTCAACCTAAGCTGCCCCAGTGGTCCCCCTACAGTGGTGGGTCTTCCTTTCCTCCCAGACCTCTCCACCTCCTTCGTAGGTCCTGATCAGCAGAGCTGCCCCTGCTTTCCTCTGGCACCCACTAATGGTCCACCCACCTCTTCTTTACCATTGACACTGATTATTTGTATTTCTGTGGTCATAGGTGTGCTGGTGGCTGGAATGGTAGCTGTAGTGGTGGTGTGTGTGGTTAAAAGGTGGGTTAACATACATCATGTGCTTCTTCACAAAAACATGCCCAATTGGTCTGCCAATCTAGAGTCAAACGGCAAAACATCTATTATGATCCTGTGTAAGGGCAATATGACCATATAATTCTGTATGCTTTCACCTCCTTCCCTCTCCTCCCTCCCTCCCTCCCTCCCTCCCTCCTCCCTCCCTCCCTCCCTCCCTCCCTCCCTCCCTCCCTCCCTCCCTCCCTCCCTCCCTCCCTCCCTCCCTCCCTCCCTCCCTCCCTCCCTCCCTCCCTCCCTCCCTCCCTCCCTCCCTCCCTCCCTCCCTCCCTCCCTCCCTCCCTCCCTCCCTCCCTCCCTCCCTCCCTCCCTCCCTCCCTCCCTCCCTCCCTCCCTCCCTCCCTCCCTCCCTCCCTCCCTCCCTCCCTCCCTCCCTCCCTCCCTCCCTCCCTCCCTCCCTCCCTCCCTCCCTCCCTCCCTCCCTTTCTTCTCCCTCCCCCTCATACGTTCACCAAAATGGTGCTGTTCTCAAGGAATCAAAATGAAAATGAAGCACCACAGCCCTGCACAACGGACAGGAGAGAGGATGTGGTACGACCTGTCACTACCCAGAGGGAAGCTCAAGACTCTTCCAATCCAGTGACTGTGCAGGATCTCCCTGAAAGCGGACAACATACTTCTGATGTTGCCGTAGGAACCATGCAACTTGTTCCAGCACCACGTAAGGCTGTGGACGTTTTCAGATCAAGGAACGTGACACCATCTTGAGGCCAGGAATGTTCAATCCTGCATCCTCTACTCAATGTTCATACCCTGCAGCCTACTTTGTTTTGTGGTAGAATTAATGTTGGTGTAATACATTGTAAATACAGTCTACATGCGTATAGTGTGTTATCGCATAATGTATAATGTTTCTCTTGCCATTATTGCCATCATTATTCATACTTTGGTTCTCATTGGGCTATGAATAGTGATGTTGGTTGGGTTATATCAGAAGGTATGTTATGAATTACATTGAGTGTAATGTGTAAATTGTATATTTCACTGTGACATGTATGTTGTAGGATCCAATTGCAACTGCAATACAGCAATTCATATGAGCTGTACCTGTGTAAGTGCAACACTTTCTGTTGCTTTCATCTCTATCCTTTAGTCGCTCAAAATTAATTCACTTTCTCCTTCCCTCCTTCCTCCCTACCTCTTTTCCCTCCCTCACTTCCCTCTCATACCCTTCACCTATATTACAATGTTGGCATCAAGTAGATGATGAAGATGCCACACCCCTAGCCACACCCCTAGCTGCGCACAGACATGAGCAAGATGCCACACCCCTAGCTTCACTACAGACATGAGCAAGATGCCACACCCCTAGCTGCATGAGCAAGGATATGATATAGTGGTACAGTCCCTGTGGGATGCTCAAGGTTTTGTCGATCTACCAGTGGTGGCTATGCTGAACTGTCCTGAATGCTGGACAGCACAATAGTTCTTGTATTGTTGTTGCAGGAACCTACTCACTTGAAACATCCATTCTCAGAACCACTTCAATCATTTATACTCCAAGAAAACGCCTACAATCTCTGAATGTACCTACACATGTACATTTTGTATTGTGATGGGTGTGACCAGTACATGTAGTGCACACTGACAATGTCATGCAATACAATCTACATTCGTTTTTGTGCATGCAGGCTGAGGATGCATGTGATGTGTACAGTATATGTGATTGTGTCGTGTAGATCTACTGTACCTAACCTTCACTAGTAAGAGATATGGTATGTGAAGTCCCCAATAAAACCAGTACTAAAATACAAGGGTGGGGAGAGGAAAGGCACCATCTGAAAAATGCCCCCTCCCGCCGACGAATACGCCCATTTTCTACCACGCCTCTTAAATCATTACGTAATGGACGATTGACCACACCTGCAAAGAAAATATATATTGTCGAGTATTAGGCTTTATTGCAGGTTGCTGTTGTAGATGTTGCCATTTCATTGCTTGCAGCTGGGGACGCTGTTTCACTTGTACCGTAGAATATCGCGTACTTCCATCCCTGCGCCCCATGTATAAAAATAGGGTTGTGGTACATGTACTCCAACAAGATTTTAGAACGGCACGCATTAATAATTCCATTATCGTTTATTATTCTTTATTAAGTCACACACGAATTAGGGGGGTCAACGTTTAAAATGGTTTACCATAATAGCTCCTACATGCTTTTCTTTTTAAAGTTTCGTTAAGAAGTAAATTATCACACGTTTCAATTTTGTTGTATTTACGATGGAACTGAAGAAAACGTTACTGTAGATGGAACTTTTGTTACAAGGGATTTATGTACAACGAAACGTGGCGGAAGTTGCTAATGAGACTGATAAGTTTTTTCATTTTGGGGGGGGGGGTCAACTTCCGGTAACTTGTGAGCGCTGTAACGTTTGTACCATAACTGGCGAAGGTAATTCATTTAGGAATATATTTTGGCAGTCATTTACCATTTATTCTGTACTTGCTGTGTTTATTCGGGGCGAACATAGTGAATGAATATAAAGAACGCCCACGAATCGTGTATCAGTCACGTGATAATATGCTCTCCAGAAATCACGCGCGTAGAGGCACGAATTGGACACCCATGAACAGAACAAACAATATGACTCCATCATCATTATTGCTGTAGAGCGAGCTAAAGCGCTTTTAAAAAAAATCATCATATAGCCCGTATCATAAAATCATTAAAAAAAAAAAAAAAAAAAAAACGTGACCCACGAATAACTCGCGTACCGAGAAACGGATAGTTTAGCTCTTTGTTGATATCGAACCAGAAGGGAAAGACGATCATTTTAATGTTTTTCTCATGTTGCCAGACCCTTTACTTTAAGAGAACAAAAATGCTCGTACTGTTCTCGTTCCCAGACCGACTTTTGTCCTCCGACAAGCTGGGTGAGTATAAGTTAACTCAATGTTTTGAAGAGCGCCAGTTACACCAATAGATGTTGAATTTACCTACCGACTGTCCCTTGCAGACACTCCAAGTCTCACGCATTAAGCGTGAGTCTCACGCATAAGAGCCTAATCTCACGCTCTCACGCGGCATAGCTGATTAGATCTCACGCATATGCGCATTCGCCGTGATTGCTAAACAAAATTTAAAATAACAATAATAGCGGAGGTGGTGCGCGCGGTATCTACATGAATGGACGTGTAAACTAGATTAAGACTAGTTAGTACTAGACTAGTAGTACTAATTATATAACTAGTAGTATTTGCAAACGCATGACGAAGTTTTAGTGTCCGACAAAGAGGAAGATGAGACAAGGCCTGGACCATCCAAGCGAGCGAAGTCTGCCACAGGTGCCGGAAAATACCACACTAGGTTCCATCGTGAGTGGACAAAGATTTGGCCATTTATCGTCGAGATCAGCGACAATCAATCAGTTGAGAACACATGGGTAAAGCTGATGTGGAACGGCATATCAGCACACCAATGCATGTTTCAAATGCTAAGGCTACAAAATCACAATCTACTCTAACCTTTCATTCCGTCTCAACTCCAATTGATGAGAAGGTAAATCAATATATATCATATTTTTATTTTTAGATTATTCGTGCTGAAGTTAAAGTTGCAACACTGCAAGAACAAAACTGCATTCAGACCTAACTTAGATCCTGCAGGAACACTATCCAGTATTCTATCAATCAAGCTCGCTGCAAAGGAGCCAGCACATTGCTTTGAACCATCTAGCAAAGTGTTGAAGAATGCAAAATCTGCGACATGGGAATTCAATAAAGCGCATTCACGGAAATATATGTTATTATTGCTATATAATTCGTGTGTAGTGTTGTACTTAATCGTGTAACGTACTGTACCACGTAAAGTTTGGCTAAACGTCTACCGCGAGATAGTAACACAGCCGGAAAATTCCATTAAATGATGTAAATACTTGCAATTGCAAAATCTCACGCCTAGAGTTACTAATCTCACGCATAACAATCCACTGCCTCACGCTTACAAAAAAACCCCCTTGGAGTGTCTGCCTTGATGTCAGATATACCTAGCCGTATACGTAATGAGTTGCCAAACACAAGCGTTCCCATGACAATACGTACGTATAATTAGAAATCATGTTATACGATTTGTTCGCCACTTTTGACTTTCGACGATAACGTTGTTGTTGTCAAAATGTCTTCACGGGAACGAAAGAGAAAAGTCAAACGACGAGAGGAATACCTCCAAAGTTGAGACGAGTCACAGACTACGAGTTAGCTTCTCCCGAGTTCAGTTCAGTACAAATTATTAATAAGCGAGATTCTGCTCGTGACAGCTAGCTTGCTATTATAGAATCGAACGGAACTGTGAGAAGGCACTATATGGAACATTTTGAAAAGCTTGGCGCGAGTTTTGATCTAGAAGACTACAACAGCTGCAAAGGTGACATAACTGTGTTGCTATAGTATAATAATATGACATTACAACTGCTGGATTTTATGTCATACAAACCTATGTGTTGTTCTTGTATTGCAATATAAACAAGATATAAAAACATTCTCTCTGAGAAAGTTAGTGGTATATAGGATTTGAAGGCAATGGTGGTGTAAAAAGGAAGGGAACAAGGGATTGGAGATACATTGATTATTCCTATATTTAGCAACATAAATGTAATGCAGTTCTACAAAGTGCTAAATATAGGAATAATTATTGTATCTCCAATCCCTTGTTCCCTTCCTTTATGTTGCTAAATGTAGGAGTAATTATTGTATGAATTTGTATCTCCAATCCCTTGTTCCCTTTATGTTGCTAAATATAGGTATATCCAATCCCTTGTTCCCTTTATGTTGCTAAATATAGGTATATCCAATCCCTTGTTCCCTTCCTTTTTACACCACCATTGCCTTCAAATCCTATATACCACTAACTTTCTCAGAGAGAATGATTTTATATCTTTTGAATTAAAAAAGCAGACCCCCTAACTTTGAGACCTCGTAACTTTTTTTTAACCCCCCTGCATATTCGTGATGCTCAACTGATTAACATTGCTAGTATAAATATCCGGATATCCGTTATAACGTTGGTTTACCATTATAATGGACCTTTTGCCTTTGACGTCACGCATGAATTTTGGGGGGGCAACTTAAAAAATGGCATAACTTCACCATCCGGCATAGCTCCTACATGCTTTTCCTTTTAAATTTTTATTGAGAAGTAAATTTAAATTATCACACGTTTTATTTTTGTTGTATTTCACGATGGAGCTCTGTAAGGGATTTGTATGCAGCGAAACATTGCGGAAGTTGCTAATGAGACACGCGAAGTCGCGCTTTTCGGGGGGGGGGGGGGGGGGGGGGGGGGCAACTTCCGGTAACTTGTGAGCGCTGTAACATTTGCACCGTAACTGGCGAAGGTACTTCATTTTGGAATATAGTCAGGCATTCATTTACCATCAATTTAGTACTTACTGTGTTTCTTCGTGAAGTTCCTATAAGTGTCAAACACAACCAATTAATTTGTGACGTCAGAAGGCACCGGTAATATTACGTAATATATTTTTGTTATGTTTTGAAATGCAGTCATACTTTTGGGGGAAGAAGCATCCGAACATCTATATTCTGTTTTGGATCGTGGCAACTGTGGTCGGAATAGGTACGTTTTTGGGCTGGTAACCTTTGGGCTGGACTTAGCAATCATTTTCTCACACGGTACCCGTGAGAAGAGAGTAGGCGGTAACACAAATCACAAGCAAAATGGCTACACACGTAGTAGTGTTAAAGTAATCATATGTATATATGTACAGCTAGAGGTGCTTCCCATACTCGAAAAAGGTCAGTAATGAGAAGTGTGGAGCAGAGAGCCCAGCACAACTTAACCTTATATTTAATAACGAACACGCCCGTAATTCGGCCCTGTCTACTATAGTCTATAGCAGGCCTAGTAAGTAATGTTGTATTTGACAAATTATGGGTTACTACTCATCACACAGGCCCGCCAAACTGTGGTTCTGTAAACCATATCTTTGTTCACAACACCACTGAGGGCATCGAGGTACTCGTGGCATCTCCGCTCACCCACACCAGCGTTGTCACATTGGTCGCCGGAGTCTACCTACCGGCCGAATGTGGATACCACTCTCGCTGTAACGTGACCGCTATTCGCCCCGAGGTTACACAGGACGAACTTCTGAACGTTTATGTTCCCGCGGTTGGTTCCCTCGTGGTGTTAACGTACTCGTACAACAACACGGGCCTCGGCTGGAACCTGACGAACAGCACAGTACTGCCCATGCCCGGGGCCTGCAGTCCTCTTACCATTGGTCTAGGCGCAGGCCCCGAACTGGACATCATATGTGTCAGCGGGTCAGCTGTTTACTCGTTGGTGCTTACCCTTAGTGATTGGAGGATTACTACCTTGGACTCCATGGTAGCATCTGGTTCCATCTATGCTTCGCTTCTCATTGCTTCAAACGCAAACTGTCCTTTGGTTGGCTCTGTGGCAAACACAGTTGTGTTCCTAGACAGCACCAGTGTGGTCATCACTGCCTTTGCTGCGACAGCGCCAAATGTGTTTACCCGATTGAAGTACGGCTTCATCAGCTCAGCATGTCCCTTGGTTGGAGGTCTGGAATACTATGGGAGTGGCTTCTTGCTGAGGTGCTCTGCTGCCAGTGCCTTCACCTTTGATCCCTGCCACCAATCACTGCGGCCCGTAACCAATTACTCTGGCTCCGTTCCATACCCGTGTTCCAGCTGGGGAGTGGTGGCATGGATGTCCCCAGCAAACAACACCATGTTTGTTGCCTATCAGAATGGGACTGTGACCACGTCCATTGCTATTGGCCATGTGTCAGAAGCCAGTTGTGTCAACCCCAGGGACCCATACTTTGTGTACCGTAATGTGAACGGTTCCGTGTACGCAGTCAGAATTCAAGATGGCAGTGTGACCACATTGGGAACATCTTGGTGCTCCTGGCCAGCCTCCTCC
>OX442427.1:1763803-1993978 GCA_949361645.1 Spongilla lacustris | reverse complement strand
ATGGATTACGCGATTCGACCGATTGGCCGATTCAACGAGCGGGGGGGGGGGGGGGGGTGGGGGGGGGGGTGCTGTCCGCGTAAAGTAAATTCAAGTGGAGTAATCAACAAATAGTTAAAACTGGTGACCTCATTTTAAAAAAGGTGACCTCATTTTGGGGAGGGGGGGGGGTCATTCGAACCCATCGACCCCCCCCCCACCCCCCCCCCCCCCCCCCTGCGTATGCCCATGATGTATGTGTTACCCCAGCTGCAAACGGTTGACCGGGAAGGATTGATGCCGGCCATTACTGGCCAAAACTGTGACTATCACTGGTCTAATCTGGTCAGCTGGCTATCCGGGACTTGTTCCAATTAGTCAGCCGTGGCAACACTGGGCGCGAGTGCATTCCCCCAGCTGTAGAGCCATATGATGGTTGGGGAGAAAAGGTACAGGAAAGTAGGCTCAGACTCCAATGAAGCAGGACATGGATAGCAGGCTAAGCCCGACCTTAGTGATGGAGAATGCTCATGCTATCCTTGCTAGTGATTAAGATCCAGCTGGTCTGCTAGCTGAGCTATACTAATGCTTGTGTGCGGACATACATTATGCATTGCTATAAAGCTTACATGGTGGTATAAGAAATGATCAGAAAGCACTGAGCACTCTAGTCTCTTTCGACCACTGTAAGTCAGGAAAAGATGATCAAGAAAATAACTTAATTCATAATTCAGTCAGACTATATATTTTTTAAATCAGCCCTCATCTCTCATCAGATAGACTGAATTTCTGTTTCCTTAGACATGTATGTTCATTTTAAAAATGAGGATTGTTCATGACATTTTAATGCTTCCCGACGAATTACCAAGTTGTAGCTAGGTATCAAAGAGGATAAACGTATTGCTGTTTAATGCTTTAAGAAGGTAAGATTCATATAAGCCTATGAACTTGTGAATATCAATATCCAACAAGAAATGTCACATGTCTTGGCATATGCAAAGCTGATTGTGTGCTTGCGCACAGTTACATAATTTCATTGCTGAACTCATACTTTTATGGCACTCAGAACATTCTTGACATAAATTGAATAAATATACACGATCAGGATACATGTAATTTAGCTACAATGCCAGGAACAATGCATGCAATTACAACTGAACACTGATACAATTAAATATAAAGTCAGTATGATTATTATTGCCCCAATGTTCGGCATCAAAATGTACTGCCATTTTTATCACTGTTCCTGGCAATTAAATCCGAATTCCCCTCCACGACACTGTATAACAAATATTTTGTTTATCATCTTCCAATTGTCAGGGGTCCAGTGAACAACTGAACCAGGCTTTATGTATCAATCCTGTACATGTACAGCTTGATGCTTTTACTGTAATGGACTTTAAGGCCACATATAGTCTTTCCTTGATGTTGGGCAACTCATAAGTTTCCAGTACTGAAGCGGCTACATGGTAGATGCCATTGCCTTTAGTGCTCTGCATTCCTTCCTTGATGGGCTTGGATTAGAATAATTGATTGAACTGCTGAATACTTCACATTATGCAAATATCCTACCTCGTTTGATATCACAGCATCTATTGCCTCCACAGTGTACTTCAGACCATTATTAAAATAGGCTATTTTTAAAGTATAAAAATAAAGATTGGCAAATCATGCGGCCCTAAAAAATACCAATATGTCAAGGGCTTTTACACATTGAGCTGAGAGCCTGTCATTTGAATATCAGTGGCATCCTGAAATGTAAATCAGTGATTGGCTAAATATACCTCACTTGTTACTAAAAATATATACGAGCACATCAAGCGCATAATCCTTGAGCTGAGAGTCTGTCATTTGGACATTGGTGGCATCCTGAAATGCACATCAGTGGTTGGCTAAATATATATCACATATCATTTTAAAAAAAACATACCAGCACACCAGGACAATCCTTGAGCTGAGAGTCTGTGATGTGAATATCGGTGGCACCCTGAAATGCAAATCAGTGATTGGCTAAATATACCTCACTTGTTACTAAAAACATACCAGCACATCAAGGGCACAATCCTTGAGCCAAGAGTCTGTCATTTGAATATCAGCCTTTTGATTGCAAATCAGTGATTGGCTAGAAATACCTCACATGTTACTAAAAACATACCAGCACATCACGACAATCCTTGAACTGAGAGTCTGTGATGTGAATATCAGTGGCATCCTGAAATGCAAATCAGTGATTGGCTAAATGTTACTAAAAACATACCAGCACATCAAGAGCACAATCCTTGAACTCAGAGTCTTTGATTGCAAATCAGTGATTGGCTAAAATACCTCAATGTCACTAAAAACATACCAGCACATCAAGAGCATAATCCTTCAGCTGAGAGTGCGACATTTGGACATTAGTGGCATCTTGAAAATTAAAATCAGTGATTGGCTAAATATGTCACATGTCTTGGCATATGCAAAGCTGATTGTGTGCTTGTGCAAATTTCATTGCTGAACTCATACTTTTATGGCTCTCAGAACATTCTTGACATAAATTGAATTGCTATTAGCATTTAGAGGTATACACAATCAGGATACATGTAAATTAGATACAATGTCAGGAACAATGCATGCAATTAAAAACACTGATACAATTAAATATAAAGTCATTATGATTATTATTGCCCCAATGTTCGGCATCAAAAGTGCAAAACTGCGCTGCCATTTTTAGCACTGTTCCCGGAAGAGTTGCTAAATTAAATCTGAATTCCCCTCCACTATATTCAACAGCAAATGTGTTGTTTATTGTTCTCCAGTTGTCGGCGGTCCAGCGAAGAACAACTGAACCAGGCATTGTGTCCTTAATTACAACTCCAGTGCAGCATGATTTGTTCAGTGTAATGGACTTTAAGGCCACATTACAGTTATATAGTCTTTCCTTGATGTTGGGCAACTCAAAGTTTCCAGTACTGGAGCGGCTACATGATATATGCCATTGCCTTCAGTGCTCTGCATTCTTTCCTTGATGGGCTTGGATTAGAATAATTGATCGAACTGCTGAATACTTCACATTATGCAAATATCCTACCTCGTTTGATATCACAGCATCTATTGCCTCCACAGTGTACTTCAGACCATTATTAAAATAGGCTATTTTTAAAGTATAAAAATTAAGATTGGCAAATCATGCGGCCCTCAGTAAAAATGCAAATCAGTGATTGGCTAAACATGTCACTAAAAACATACCAACACATCTAGAGCACAATCCTTGATCTCAGAGTCTGTCATTTGAATATCAGTGGCATCCTGAAATGCAAATCAGTGATTGGCTAAACATCTCACTCTGGTACACACTGGGACCTACCAGATCTTGTAAGCACTTCTCCATCACACCTTGCCGAACGGTTTTACACCACTCAGCATTTCGTCTTGAAGACATCTCATAGCAGAAAGCTCGGTCATGGCAGCGATGCACTAGTGTATCGCCATCTGATTCTTTCTGCTGTCAGGCCTACAAACTTAAGAACTTGTGCAGCATCACGTGCCCAATAAGATTTCTATTGCTAAGTACTAGTATTTGCAATCCTATAGAATCCTACAAGATCCTTTTAGTTTTCATATTCACAAGCTTGTGACAAGCAGAACTACGCACTTACTAGGATTTCAAACAAACGGCTTTGTAACACGGCAATTTTAAAAGTTGATTAGGCCTATTATGATCTACCGGTCCGAATGAAATTAAGTTACGCACAGGTAAGTTGGGCGTACTCGGTGTACATCTCTAGCCACGCTAGCCAGACTTATACATCGAATGTCAACTGGGCTAGGAAAGAGGAGCGTACGTTTGTACTATAGGTACGTTTGGAAGTTCAAACGCACCTCCCTCGTTCCTAGCCCACCCACCAGTTGAATTTGGCTAGCGATTCTAGTAGGCCTACATGTAGCCCGACCTTCGCGTTTTGGCGGAAGGTAGGGTAACCCAGATTCCCAGTGTTCATGTAGGTGGGGCTCCATACTCTTCCATTAATATCCCATTGACCCCATGCATTCATGTTGTACTGTTTAGTTGTCTTCACTCTCCATGCCATGTAGCTACCCCTCTCACTTCCATCTAATGTGTTTCCACACGTCACTCTACACTAACCTCCTCTTCATCACTACAGCTTGTCACATAGATCAGCTCCTGTGTGAAAAGCCTGTGTGTGTATGTGTATGTGTGTGTGTGTTTTGATAGAAGTGTTATTGACGTGTGTACAATTCCCCTCCTCTCAATAGACTATGGTCCATCATGCCCTTTTCAAATCTTGTGCAGCTGTCATTGGAAGCTATGTGAGCATGTGCATTGTGAAACTATCCTGATGTGTATAGTTTGCCTTCTTTTAACACACTTGATATTTATCATCCATGACTGGTGGTCCTCCGAAATCTTGTGTTCTTGGCATGGATGTTTGAACATGTGACCATTATAATTATAGCAAGTGTGATGTATTTTGTACTTTACATTGTATAACATATTGTTGAGTTTCGCTATGGTAACTCAAATTTTTCTGTGGCACGTATGATGTAGTTCATCAACTACCCATAACGTGTTATGTATGCACCCCTTATCCTAAATCCCCAAACCACCTAACTTCCATAGATACCCTGAGAATTGGGTTTTGGGTCAATCCAACTATTGTGAGCAGGAGTTGTGTCTCGCATATTCAGATTTAGCTCCAACTTCTCATATATGTTGGTCTTGATATGAAAGTCACTTGTTCCATTTATTGAGTTAATAGCGTTAATGGTTTGTAATCGAAATACGCACCACTGAATAATTAAATGCACTCTCGTATCTTGGATGCAATATAATTGACAGTTTTGGCATCAAATTGAAGGCCATGATCAGTAGAACTGGTCTATGATGATTATTTAGAGTGTGGGTAAAGGGTTAAACTTTAAAGTGTGCTGTCCACATTGAAACTCATTTTTTTTTTTCGAAGGGACTATCAATCTCAGTATTAAATTTTTTCAGGAATAAAAAGTCTGTGTATTGATTACCCCTGAGAACCATACATATGTACCTGGTTTTATCAGAGGGCGCCATTTTTGTCTCATCATTAGTTTACAGTTACAAGTGGTGTTATGTAAACTGTCTCACCACAGCTGCCCACTGTTAGCATGACTCAGCAGATTGTGCTTCTTTATTTGGGCAGGTATGTTCATGTGTCAACAGTGTCACCTCCAACATATCAAATTTCTTATACCACTGGCTAAAAGAAGCTGTGATCCTCCTACCCTCCTACAGTGAGCTCATCCAAAGCATTGAAGACAATTAATTACAGACATTCTTCTTCATACGGTTGACATGCACACAAATATACCACGGACGAAGGTAGCCAAACTTCCCTTAGAGCCCTTGAAAAAAATAAAATGCTCTAAAGGAGACTTATTAAACAGGGTCACCACAAACAATACTTCTGAATTCAATGGTGAACACTACCTATAAATCAGAGATGGGAAACAGCATGGCTCCCTCGTACAGTGGCATATTCATAGGAGTATTTGACCGTTTTTTGGATTTCTCAGTATATCATTGCCATCATGTAGTAAAGAATCATACGTTTTTAAGCACTGTACATAACTTTTACAAGCATTTCTACATGTAGAATACATGATAGAATAAGTACAAAAGCAAATATCATGATTTTGTGGTACACGTTTACTATGATATACTGATAAATCCTAATAATGGTTGAAATATGGCATTAAGAGACTCTCTGGTTGACAATGAGAGTGCTTTAGAAGTCGTTGATATACAAGTATGCTTTAGGAAAGTGTGTTGTATGTTTAGCCAATCATTTGCATTTCAGGATGCCAACGATATTCAAATGGCAGACTCTGAGCTCAAGGATTGTGCCCTTCATGTGCTGGTATGTTTTTTGTGATATATACGTGAGATATGTTTAGCCAATCACTGATTTGCATTTCAGGCAACTGATCAAAGACTCTGAGCTCAAAGATTGTGCTCTTGATGTGCTGGTACATGTATGTTTTTAGTGACATTTGAGCAATCATTTGCATTTCAGGATGCCATTGATATCAAGGATTTTGCTACAGAATTTCTTGATGTGCTGGTATGTTTTTAGTGACATGTGAGGTATATATGTATGTGTAGCGAATCATTTGCATTTCAGGATGCCATTGATGTTCAAATGACAGACTCTCTGCCTAAGGAGCTGTGCTGTGCTGCAGAAGCCCTTGATATACAAGATGTTTTAGAGCCACATGTTTGGCTAATCTTTGCATTGTATTTTAAAATAGCCAATCAATAATGGTCTGAAGTACACTGTGGAGGCAATAGATGCTGTGATGTCATATGAGGTAAGATATTTGCATAATGTGAAGTATTCAGCAGTTCAATCAATTATTCTAATCCAAGCCCATCAAGGAAGGAATGCAGAGCACTGAAGGCAATGGCATCTATCATGTAGCCGCTCCAGTACTGGAAACTTTGAGTTGCCCAACATCAAGGAAAGACTACATAAATGTAATGTGGCCTTAAAGTCCATTACACTGAACACATCAAGCTGCACAGGAGTTGTAATTGTTAACGACACAATGCCTGGTTCGGTTGTTCTTCGCTGGACTGCTGACAACTGGAGAACAATAAACAACACATTTGCTGTTGAATATAGTGGAGGGGAATTCAGATTTAATTTAGCAACTCTTCCAGGAACAGTGCTAAAAATGGCGGTGCAGCTTCGCACTTACGATGCCGAACATTGGGACAATAATAACCATAATGATTACATGTAAATTCAATTTCATGTAATGACAAGTGAAATTAAATGCTTTAAGACATGTATCCATTCCTGGTTGTGTATACACATCGTACCTCTAAATGCTAACTGAAATTCTATCAGGAATGCTCTGAGCGCCATAAAAGTATGACTTCAGCAATGATATTACATAACTTATAGCATGAAATTGCACAAGCACACGATCATCTTTGCATATCCAAGACATGTGACAAGTGCTTCATTCTGTGTGCCATCATGTAAACGTTATTACGATCAACATTGTAATGCTGTCAAGATGATATATAGGATCATCTTTTCAGTCTTCATGGTTGGGTATTTAGAGTATGGGGGTGCATGAAATTGTTTGTTTATCTAATCATTTGAATTAGAACCCTTACATACAAGTACATATGGGTTGGTATGACTGTTGTAATGTCATGCTAGTAGATGCTACTATGCTACTATTGCCTATATTTACAGTTCTGTTACCTTTGCGGCTGTTCTATATCAAGACTCGCGCGCCAAGCTTTATGCACTGCCTTGCTCACAGCTTAGTTTGATGTGTAACATTTGCATGCTAGCTGTCACAAGAAGACACCCCCTTTTTGAGTCAGGATCAGCATTGTACCAGAGATAATAATTGTAGGAGGGTATCCGACTTTGGCATTTCTCCCATTGTTCATATTACCTCGTGTTTTGACAATTGGATAGACAAAAGTGTTCATGCATGTGCTTACATCCTTTAAAAGTGTGGTAGGTCGGTTGACAGCCCATTATCATAACTAGATGTACTAACAGTAATACAAGTGCAGCGTAGCAAATACACATTTTTCATGCACTAATAGAATGTACTGATTGCTTTGCACCCGATGCACTTTCATGCAGTTGTGATTTAAGTTGTGTGATGTCATGCTAACAGATACATTTGTGGAAGAACATTGTATGCAGGTGCATCATTCAAGTAGTATGATCGTGTGGTGGGTAGCTTGTACTACGTGTTTTGACCTTATCTTGGTTGAGCTACCACAGTTGACACATACCTTCAACAAATAAGGAAATAAAAGAAAATGCCCCAACTCCCACACTATTTTGTGCTATTCACAGGCCATATGATTTCGGATAAAATGTTAGCATTGGCGCATCACAGCAAATCCTATCCCTGTGTTTTTATACATGTAGGTTTGATGCCTTCTGATGTAAGTCGTTGCGCTTGTCATCTGTGTCTTTCCTGGACAGGTCTTGGTGGGCAACTTCATGGGTGTGCAATAGGATGGGTGACAGCAAGGCATAGCCACTTACCATATATCCAGCATTCTCATCACTACATGAGTGGGGTGTTGTAATCTCATGTGTATTAGAGTTATTTTTGTCTTCATGTGGGTGTGAGGAGGTGTTGTCATATGAAGAATCATAAGGATTCTGAGAGGACTGCAAGCAATGAGTGAGGCCATGATCATCATTAGTGTTACGTGGAGGGAGTTCATTATTGCTATCTAGATCTCTGAAAGTTAAAGTGAAAGTTAAAGTCAACTCTACACATGCACATGTGTTATCATTCTCTCTATGATAACCACACACTACACTCACCTTTGTCCTTCAGAGTTTTTCCTATAATGGAAGAGGGAGAGGATGAGTTCATAAATTATGATTGTTCATACCACCAAGCTGCTAAATTTTAAATAAAGTACTAAACACTGTTCATAGCAGTACAGCAAGTCTTAAAAGCACAATGGGAATGCCTTTTGCGGATACTCTGTTACCTTTTTTTCATGACCAGGGCAATGGCAATGATAAGGATGATGATGATAAGGATGGCAGCACAAACACCAGCACCAACACCAGCATGAATGGAAACCCTAACAGGCAGAGGAATGGTAACACTACTGAGATTGATAGGAACATAAGATATTGTGCCCAATCCGTCATCATTGGTGGAATATTGCAAAGCCTCAAATGGCACACTCAGGTTTGCAGCTCTGGATGTGAGATTTTTAATGACAATCTGGCCTGACATCTCCAACACCATAAAGATCTGACCATCTTCTATCTTGATTATTGAGGGGTCTGCACTCCATGAAAACCATCTGCCTTGTCTAGGCACTGTGACCCTTGAGACTGCTATCAGCTTCCCACTGTACACAGCCAGTGCTAGCACAGTTCCATTATGCAAAGCAAAGACAAATACAGGATTGTTGCCATGGACACACACAGCATCCGCAATGGTGTAAGGAAAGTGCAATTGCATCCATGGATAGGTTGGGGATGTTACAACAAGGGAACCATTCGGAAAGAGGGAAACAATAGTTCCCCAGTTAGAACATGGGTAAGGGACCCACTGTGACCAGTCATAGGGGACAGCATTCTTTCTGCAGAGGGAAAATATGTAGCCACTTGTGTTTGAGCAACGCATGATGGCTTTATTGTTGCCGTAGTACTCCAGTCGAAGGAATTTGGGGCAATAAGGAACAATGCTAAGAGGCAGTATGTTCAGTGAAGTCATGTAGCTACCCAGATCAGGATTAGTGATAAAAGCTACCGCATAGAGGTCGTCCATTAGAAAGATGTTGCTAGAAATATCTGGGTCTATGTTTGGACAGTTGGCCTGATCTGGTATGTAGAGAGGTTCAGAGAAGAAATCTGTGTTTTTTATGGTCCAGGTACTCAAGTAGGAGACTTGGCTTGGGCCATCATTGCCATTCCCCAAATCAAGGCTCATGAAGGTGATGAAAGGAGTGCTGGCAGTCATATTCGTGCACAGCAGAAAGGCCATGGACTGGGTGGTGAATGAGGCAGAGATTGGGTTGCAGCTCCTGTTGATAGCTATGATGTGATGGTTCCTATACACTAGCCCACCTTCTGTGGGGTCATAGGTGTAAGTTATGTAGACCACGCCCTTCTCCAATGGGATGAGAGCTGATGCCTCTGTTCCATTGGACTGCACGGTCACATTGCAGTGATAAGTGCTTGTACACTCTGGAGGTAAGGAGTAGCCATTGATTTCCACAAAGCTGGTTTGGCCAGATGATGAAACAAGGCTGACTTGTATTTCAGACTGTTGGTTATCAACCAGCACAGTGTAATAATCACTAACAGCACCTAGTATCAGAGAAAAGAAAAAAAAAGCCCCGGCTTCTGACACCTAAGAAATGTATCTGTATACATAAAGGGAGGGGGGGGGGGGGGGGGGGGGGGGGGGGGGGGACCGGGGGAGTGAACCCCCAAAGCGATATGCAGCTATGCCGCGTGCAATAACAAAGTACCGGGCTTTATGCCGCTATTTTGGGCAACATACAGTCCATCAAGTCCCTCTCTTGCGATCGATGCTCAATTGCGAACGCCCATCCCTTCCTAATCCTATAATGTCACATACATACGTCCTCTGCATGCCGTGTAAGTGTATTGAACATGCGCGTAACTCACAGTATCTAGTATTAAAACACAATTGCAGTACAGCCAACTCCAAGACCAATCTGCGGTACATTCACGTGCTCCAGTGTACTAAGTGATTGAGTAGTACACAGATATTTGCGCTACAATGCAAGTAAATATAACTTTGATAGTAGTATTTCGTCATCGTCTATTATTATATCACACGGGACTGTATAATTGTGGCGAGAAAGATTACGGGATTTGAGTTCCGTAATATACGTATACTGTACTGATGTTATTGGAGTGGTATTATAAGCCGTGTGTAAACAATACTTAACCTTTAATCAATTGACCTTTAATTCTTTCAGCTGATGATAAGCCAATTATACGAGTCTAGGATCATTGTAGATCCATACTAAGCAATTTTCCTACTAAGATTGCCCCATTGCATTGTGTGTAAGCTTTAACCGGAGAAGTGCTATCACATGGCACTTCCGTTCAAATTCAGAAGATGGTGCTCATCTTGATGTCAATGCACAAGGTTTTGTGATCTCTCCAATGGGCTGTACGTGTTTTCCTCCCAAATGCTCCGTTGTATCGAAACTGAAATGCAGTCACGCCACAAACAAATATCTTATGACCAATGTGTACTGGAAATAGAGTTTTTTTTTTCCACATCAGGAGGAATGTGGAAGTGTGCCTCAATCTGTGACACACAAGAGATTAAGCAATGAAGAGCAACATTATTGCCTGGATAAATGCTGCCTTAACTTCTCTCACCTGTACTCCGGATCCTCTATACTAGTAGTGTAGAGTGGCCTTAGATCCAGTGCATGTGATCGATCTACATGTATAGCTAACTGTTGCTGAAGCCATGCAGGGTTCCCTGGGCATGCATTAACATATACCTTCTCCTTTGTGTCCATATTTTATCATGCCGGTCATTATGTATTTCTATGCAAAGAATTATAATTATTATTTTAAATTAATTGAATACAATTTGCTTTTTTTTTTTAAGATGAGCATGCACAAGTACATCGCACATGATTATTATTATTATAACACACAATGCGAGAAGGCCTTTAATGCCTCTGGTCCCCAGGCCCCATAGTTCTCCACTGCCAATGGTACACATCGCCAACCCAACTCAGCACACTTGGGATTATTTTCATTATGTTTTCTGTGCTCAGCTGCCTTTGCTGAAACACCCTGGTACATGCCCACTTCCAACATAGTGTGTGAATTAAGTGGGGATGTAACTGATGTCAAAGGCAGCTGAGATGCCACAATCCCAATTGGTAGCAAGGATGTCTGCAGGCCATGTTCTGGAATTATCATGTCCCCATCCACTGCCAACATCAAGGTGTGCAGATAAACCAGCTCGCTGAAAGGTGCTGTAGATCACGTTTTGAGTAGTGTTGTGTCTGGTTGTTACATCACCTCCTCTTTTGCATATGATACAGTCAGGTGACAAACCATTGGATTTCCATCTAAATGCAATGAGGGATTGACTCCCAACCATCATTTTACTGCTGTTTGAAACTCACTCAGGGCAAGGTGCAGTCCCAAGCTGATGGAAGGGACAACTGAAATGCATGGTGTGATGATACAGACAGCAGTCTGGCCTTATCAGCAATGGAACAACTGTTAAGGAGAGAGTTGAACTGCACCTCTTCAATTGCATCCGACAGTTTCTTTTGTGTGGGAGCATGGCCCTCCAAGCTGCTAATTGACAGGGAATCTGAAAGTGGAACACATGTTTTATAGTGAGTAATGGCATGTTCCAAATGTGGTGTGGAGATCACATCATCAGAACCACATAAGGATGCTATATATAGGCAGCTGATGAATGAAGAGTCAATGAGCACATACCCAAACCCCCTCTCCTCAAACTCAACTGGGCCTGCCTCCAAGCTGAGTCAGGGACATCGACACCGGTGCATTCAGCAAAAGAACGGCGAACTTCCGTGTCAAACTTCTCCATAGAGCCCAAAATGAGGTGTAGAGGTGTTTCCCTAGCAATGTGGGCAAGCCGTTTGCAGAAGCTGGAACAAAGACGCAGCAGGGCAAGAGCAACTTGGGGATCTATGCTACCAAGATCATGTATGGTTGACAATAGAGCTACGGCTTCTTAATGTTTACTAGATAAGAAGTTTTATTTTGCAAAATTCAGCATCCCCAATAGGCATATGCATGCACCCTCAGGATTTCCATATCAGGACCCACGGTAGTGGGTCCTATGTAGGATTGCCTTCGGATTTGCTTAGCCTTAGGTGGGCGTGGTTTTGGATCGAGCGTTTTAAAATGGTAACGAAGCGTTGTCTTTACTCCCCAGCTCGTATATAATCTATCACAAACATGACTGATGTGCACATATAACGTGAGCTTCGCTAAACAGTGCAGTTTACCTTGAGTGACAAGTAGGCGCCTAAATTCCGCCATTTAATGTTTCGTTCTTCTTCCGTTCATCACGTAGAACTCGCGACAGGAACGTCGTAAGAAGACTTGATTAGCTTCAAAAAGTTGCATTTGATTTTCAAACGTGCCCTTTCATACAAATAAGACCTAAAGTTGTTAGTTGGTGATGAAATGGCGTGAAATGACCTAAGCAGGTGCAATTCATTATCGGTGATATTCATTATCGGTGATATTTCTCGTTGCCTAGCAGTATGCAATATGACGCCACACACGCGCTTAATTTACTGCTGCCAGGCTACGCACACAGCTGCAGATACGTTTACAACAGGCGGTTCTAATTCAGCAAAGGTGACCAAGCCAAAAAAAACGGCTCGTTAACAAGGAGAACTCTGAATTTAAGGTATCCAAAGAACAAAGGTAGACCTATCAATAAAGCCTATATACTCAGATTACCCGATACCAATAAGAGGAATCTAAGTGTCCTATAACATAGTGGTGTTCCCGCTGTGTACCGTCACAGGTAACCGCATGCGGCACGAGGCAGGAATTACAATGGTCTCCGACAGACTCACAAAACACAACTGCACCTGACTCCCATTGTTGCATTCTGATGCACACGCATTGCAACGAATACACTATTAAGCCATATATTATATTGGGGGAAAAAAAATTAGGGGAACAAGTAAATCAAAAACTTCTCTATCGAGAAAGTGATTGGTAGTATGTAGGATTGGTGGTGCAAAAAGCAAGGAAACAAGGTACAGTATGTTAAAGTGAGGTTTGGTAGGATCCTAAAACTATAACAGTCCTACATTTGCAAATAGGCATCTTCATTTGCAAATTCAGGACTGTGAGTTGTAGGATCCTACCAAACCTCACTTTAACATACTGTACCTTGTTTCTTTGCTTTTTGCACCACCAATCCTACATACCACCAATCACTTTCTCGATAGAGAAGTTTTTGATTTACTTGTATTTAAACACAAAAGGTGGTAATTTGTATATCACTGCGTATGCTTATAGAATTTCGAATATGATAAGATTTCGCTTCGATAGGTACAGAGGTTATTTCCACACCTGAACAAGTGATGCACCTACATGTGTGCATGTGTCCCAACATCCGAGGTTTAAAACGAGGAGTTATAGTTATACGCCGACGTTATTTGCAGATGCCTTAATTCTTGTGTTATTTAGTAATTCTGCATGGAATTATCCATGCAACGGCAGATGGTAAAATAAGCTCAGTTATAGCATGCACATACAGATTACTTGTTTCCCAAAGTTTTAATTGTCGATCGATCTCTTTCAAGATGTGCCATTTTGGAGAAAGCAAAGTGCAGCTAATTATGCATTGCATCACTATAGACCTACTTTGTTCGGAAGTAAGTCAACTGCGTAGTTACAACATTTAATACCTTCTGGTGAAGCGTGGCATCAGTTTAATATATATTGGAGTACTCTCTTTGATCGCACGCTTCCATTCACTGTCGATCGCCACTCACTGATCGTTGTAATATATAAAACCGTGCATGCGTTTAGCATACATGTCAGTATAATAAAGATTGAGCACCGTACCACTGTCTAGAGAACGTTTCTAAAAATCAAATTACATTCCTCCAGCACAACTAAAGGAGTTAATTGAAACCCTATCATGGACCATATGCACATCTCGTGCATGTACAAGGAAAAAAAAGAAATTGAACTTGTCTTGCAAACGGGGATAAAGTACAGGAGGGGGCCGAGGACTACAATATTAAATAATAATTATAATTATGTAATAATTACATATGCCTAGAAAGAAATATCCGGCATGGGGGGGAAAATTCCTAGAGAAGACATTCATTAGCCCGGGTGGGACAATCGCGTGCTGATAGGAATGACTGAAATGTCCGGGGGGACAATTTTTCCAGGTGTACAGCCCGGCAATGTGCATGTCTCCGACATGGCCCGCGGTATCATGTTTAGTTATTTTAATGCGTGAGCGATCCTTGGAGTACTGCACGAATTCATGCAGTAGCATGAACTCATTTAAGCCTTACCTTTCTATAGCATGAATCTCTTTAACAAAGCCATCGTAGTTAGGGCGATTGATACGATATACCAGAGCGAAGAGGCATTGATCATATCTATACTAACTGGCTATGCCTATATGGGAAGAGTCTGTGCTTTTCGCGTCTATATAATTTAAGAGCCAGCTCATCTGTCTCAAATACCTTAAAGCTGCAATGATAATGCTCCAAGGCTCCGTCTTTCATGAGCAAGCTCAGTCATATCCGTTCCATAAGCCAAACAAACATGAAGATTGGACTGTTATTTAATTGCATATTTCATCACTACCTTCCACGCCCCATGCAACTCCAGCCTGATATCAGACGAGTACCCAGACTAGTGTAAACTCGTGTTACGTGTTCCATCACAGCCGAAATGTTTATATCTATAAGGTCCATATACGGTCAATTCAGCATGAGTACGGAGGCAAGAGTGTTGCTCTGATCGTGAAGAAATTAATCGCTAATGGCGAGTTTAAATGAAGCGAGTGTGACGGCTGGATCCTCTGCGTCGGCTGCTGAAGCCCGCAAACATGCCACCAACGATGCAAAATGCAACCGTTTGGGCTGGGTCTGCATCCCTGTAGCCGTGGAGACGTACGGGTGTTGGGGAGACGAAGCCATTAAGTGTCTTGACAGACTTGCTGCACGTATCGCTACTCGCACGGCTTGTTCCAAGTCTTCGGCTGCGTCGGCTCTGTACGGAAGGCTCAGCATCGTCCTAGTGAGAGCCAATGCAAGGGCCATATTAGCTAGGTCTTCCACAGTTTTTTGACTCCTAGTGTCTTAATTAAGTTGTTTATGTAGTACATACATGTATATAAATTTGTTTATAACTGAATGAAATGTATTTGCTGAACAATGTACAACATTTTATTTTTTTATTTTATTTTTATCATGTATTACACGATAATACACGATAACATGAATATCATAATAAAATAAGTAACTACCCAATCTAAACAGTGTACATGTCCGAGGCAAAGCATCTAGACAGCATTGCAGTGGCATTTGCTTTAACAAGGTTAAGATTTAGCCTGCCATACAGGCTATTGAGGACAGTTGCCTTTGCCTTGTTGGAACTGGTTGCTAGGCGAGAGGCCAGACACGACAATGACTCTATGGCTTCAGCACCCCAAGCCCCATAAGCTTCAACGACCATGGGGACACAGACCCACCCAAGCTTTCTGCACTTTCCATCATTTGCCTCATGCTTCCTCAGCTCTGTAGCTCTGGTGGCTGCACCAGCTGTGAGTCCCGCTTCCAACAAAACGTTTAAATTGAGCGGTGAGGTCACAGATAGGTCAAAGGCCGCTGACTTGCCCACAGACCAGTTGGGTACCAGGATGTCAGCTGGGTGGGAGTGGCTATGGTCAAGGGTGAGGTTGCATCCTGGCTCCACCTTCACACTCAAGTGGGCCCTGCGACAGGCCTCCGCTAGGGTGTCTCGGAGTTTATTGTGACGGGAGACAACATCACCACCCCGCTTGCAGGTGAGAACGTGATGGCCAAGGGGATCGAGCACACTCCCTGGACACAGAGCACACATAGCACCACTAGAGGTGTCAAGGCCCAGCCACCACTTGATGGCTACCTGAAATTCTGATGGCTCCAGATGGAGGCCAAGCCCCCTCAGAGGGAATAACTGAGATCCATGAGGCAGCATGTGGGGAGGAGACTGAAAGCAGGTGAGCTCTATCTGTGGGGGGAGGAGTTCCCTAAGAGCAGATTGAAAAGGTGGTAGTCCACTTTTGTGGATAGCATCTTTTGGTGGAAGGGTCATGTCAACACATCCTCTACACAGACTGCATCAGAAGTTGGAACAAGGGAGTTGAATGCCTCTACTGCTTGTTTAAGGTGCTGTTGAGAGGACGTACTAAAACCAGATGAGCTCATGGATGCAATATACGCTGCTGGTGAGTGACGAGAAATAGAGCGTAAACCAAGGCCACCCCTACTCAAACCGAGCTCTGCCTGCTGCCAGGCCTGATCAGTGGTGTCGACAGCAGTGCAATGTGAGAAGCAACTGTGGGTATCAAGATCAAAGGCCTTAAGGGCTGACATAGCTTGGGAGGGTGGAGTACCATGGGCAAGGTGAGCCATCTTGCAGAAACCTGCACACTGCCGAAGAAGGGAAATGCCACATGTGGATCAACTGATCCAACTTCTTCAAGTTGCAACAACAGAGCTTTAGCCTCTCCATGCTTCCCTGAAATGAAGGCAGAACAGAATGCTTGGTCACCAATGGGAATGCCCAGAATAACCAAATTGGGACAGTTGGATCCTTTCATAGCTGGTGGAAATTAGCTGATGTCACTACGGCTGAAGATCTCACATTTAGGGATGTTTATGATGAGACCCAAAGAAGGACCTTGATCATAATTTATAATAATAATAATAATAATTATTATTAATAATAATGGTCAACTCGAGGTGGGAGCAGGGACTGAGGCTGATGGTTCCCGAAGCCGGCCAGCCGACTACCTGGTGCCCAATTGATCCACAGGCAAACCAGCTGCTTTCGATATCACAGTGACCTCTCTGCTTAACCCTATTTCTTTGCCCGAAGCGAAGGTCACTGGTGGTTCTGCAGCTCAAATGGCTGAGATGCGCAAACACATCTCCAACGACCCCAAGTGCAGGGCCTTGGGGTGGGTTGGCATTCCACTGGCCATCGAGACCTATGGGTGCTGGGGAACAGAAGCCAGGGACTCCTCTCATCTAGCAGCTTGGCTGGCCTTACAGCTACATTGCAGCAAGTCCAAAGCCTTGGTCAGCATTTACCAACGACTCAACCGCCTCACTTTTGTTCGCTGCGCAGCCAGGGCCTTACTTTCACATGTCAGCACCCAGACCCCAGAGGGTTAAAAACTTTAGTTTAGGACTCCCTCGTGATTTCACTTTGTTTATGTTATTGTTACATATACGTATTTGTAATTGTAATTTTTTGAAATTATTATAATTATATTTTTAAAAATAATAATAGCCCAAGAATGCTTCTCAAGAATGAGCAAGAGACTTGCCATGCAAATGGGACTATCTGACAATGAAGCACTGAGCCAAATCTACTGCCTGATGGGTGTCACGTTAATGCGGCAGAATGCTAAAGCCAGCCTGCTGAGATGCTCCCATATTCCTCTTCATGAATGTTAATCATATTGTGTGTAGTCTAGTTGTATATGTTTATATATCAGTGTATAATAATAAATAACAAATTTACACATAATCATGTGTCCCGGTTGTTGCAGAGTTTTATGGGGCATGGGGTTTGACAGCTAGGGATTTCTTTTCTAAACTTGGGTCCCGTTTGGCTACATCATTGGGAAAGTCAAAGTCAGTGGTCATCCATGAGCTGTACGGGAGGTTGAGCATGAATCTTGTCAGGGCCAATGCCACCACGATCCTGTCCAGGTCCATACCTCCTTCTGAGCTTCAGTAGGCTAGCAACTTGTTTTGTGCATATCATGTGTCTGTGTCATGTTTGTACTGTATCAATCCAATATCATTATTCATAATCATAATTATAATACATAATATACACATGCATGTACATCATAAATAACATAAGTACACTATAAACTAACATACATTATAAATTAACATATATGGCTAACAACAACACAACCTAACATATACAATGTACTGGCACACTAACACACTCGATCACTCACACCGGGCACAGAACTAAAAGTCATCTAAACCATCAAAGGAACTTAATGTTCCCAAGACGGAGGTGGAATTTCCTCTCTGGATTGCCACAGAAAGGCGCTGGAGTAAGAACTGGTAGGATTGTGAGTCTCCAGTGGTTTGGTGCAGACGATGGCCAAGGTCCTTAAGAAAGGACAATGTTTCAGCACCAAACACACCAAGAGACTCACAAAGAAGTACTTAGCTCCAAGAGAGGAATATACTTCTTCCTCTTTTGAGATTCAGCCTCTGCTGCTACCAATCCTGGGCCTCTTTCAGCAGTGGAGAGATGTGAGGGTGCCAAGGTGTCTCTACATGTAGCATCCCATAATTATAGTCACTATAGCTCTAAGGAACAAGCATTCTCTCTGACTCAGAAATTTAATATTGGACTTGAACTCTGAAGGCAATGTTGGAGGGGAACATGGAATTTGAGATACAATAATTATTAAGTCCTATATCTTGCAACATAACATACTTAAGAGACTGCTGAAATAAGGAATGAAAGTTCTGTCGTACATGTAGCTATGGAACTGATGCCTACAATACTAAATACACAACTATGTAGCAGACAGTCTTGATTTAGTTAGCAATGTCAGTGTGCAAGGGATCCCTCCATGTGGCCTTTGGGTAGCCATCTCCTCCACCACTAGCTTGTTTGAAGGAGGGAGTGTCAACTTGAATGTTTGCAGAAATCTTGTAATAATTATTTTGGCTTCAATCTGTTGATGGTGAAATAATCATGCCCCTTAACACATGCAGGTGTAAGAAGACTAGCCCATCCATCTCTATGGTAATGGTATAATTACTCACCATAGCAAAGTGACGTCCGATACACGAACGATGACCCACACTAAATGGGAAGTACACAAATGGACTCGGGCTGTGGGTAAGGACTATCACTCAGTACATGCTGCCATCTTGCAAGGCAAAGTTTTACCGAGATTTCTCTGCATCAAATCGAGATGGGTCAAATGTGTCAGGATCATTGAAGTATTCAGGATTCCTGCACATCACTGCACTAAAAAACTAAAATCATTTATAAAACACAAACATGTATATACTAAGTGCAAGGCTGAGTTCACAGAGATATCTGTGCCCTCAGGGATATGGTGACCTCTCAATTCTATCCCATCTTTGGGACTCTGCTTAATAGTAGTAACAACAGGAGGGTGCATCCTTAGAGCCTCTTTGATCACCTGTGAAATAAATTTAAAGCACATGTCCAATTTGATGTATCATGGTTGAGACATGTCCCAATACCTGTTCTGTGTACTTCATCTTGTCCAAGTCATCTCCTGTGACTTCCTTCCTATCTCCAAGAACATCCTCCACCTCAGAGAGAAGTCTGGAGTGATGTTTCAGTGAAATTAAGTTGCAAAGTTAGTATCATTGCAATGTCCCTTTGCAAATATTATTTACCATGAAAGACAGTTTAGTATCATATTATTTAACAACTGCAACACATAATAAATGCATTGTAAAATAGTTATGGTATCTATCAAGGTGTTGCTGCTGCCTTGATAAATGAGGCAACGTATTAGCAGTGGATTTACTCTCAGCCTAACACTGATAGCTCTATACAATGCTCTAGATTTTTCACACATGTAACACAAAAAATATGTACCAAATACATGAACCCACAAAACACTCACACGTACACACAAATACAACACACCTATTAAGCACTTCAGGACGTTGATGAATAAGGATTATCACAAATGATAGTGTGCTTGCTATTGTCTCCTGACCTGAGGGTTAGATCACATGAACCATTATTTTCAAACCTGGTGACTGTCATACCTGCTATATAAAATGTGACAAAGTCATCCACTAATGTCTCCATGTCAACACCTTTGTCAGCAACTGGATGGAAATTAATGGTGTTGGCATGAGGTATGCCTGACAGTAATAACCACACCCACTGCTTGATTGGAGTATCTGTGTGAGGATGTCATTGGGCACCTCCTCCCAACTGGTCACAGCCTTGATCCTCTTCTCAATACAGTCTCGGCCAATCTTCCTCATAGCAGCCACTGATTCACGATATACCTCTGTCTCAATAGGGTGCAACAGCTACCATGGGTGCACATACATGGATTACTTCATGTGACAGCACAACCAGTTTTTAACCTTAAAGAGTCTTGGGAAAGGAAAAGAAAATATCCTTTGTGCTCCTTTGGAACAGTTCAGAACAAGATGGAGAATATTTGAGTTTGTTGCATACTTCATTCCTAGCCTTTTGTAGTCCCATGTCTTACTGAAGTCTGACGAGAAGGCAACCTTGAGGGTTAATAAATCACAAGGTATTACAACTTTCTATGCACAAGGATCATATTGCAATCAGAAAAGTGATGCTGATATTCTACAGTTTGGTGTATAGTGCCTACAAGTACATGTACATATAATACAACCACAATCACCAACTCCCCCTAACACAAATTACCATCCAATCACCACATTCAAAATCATCATCACTATCCCTGTAGTATGCCTATACCTTGCTGATGGTATCCAAAGTTGCTTCACTTAGTGCCTCCATCATAAGTACTTCTGTCTTTCCATCAGCAAGGGGACAAAGCTTCTCAAGAAAGGTATTGGCACACTCATTGTATACAGGAAGAAGGTCCTTCAATGAACTGCACAAGCAAACAACAACAAAAAAACAAGGTGGTTGTTAATGAGCAACACATCCTACACCAATCTTGGGTTACCTCCGCTTGAATGATGGGTCATAACATTTTCTTCGAGGCTTCCATGTCTCATAGTCCAGAATGGTCACCAGACCACGCCCCATAAACCTGCACATGGTACAACATCATGCACTGTACTTTGTATAAAATTTCAAAGAAACTAACCTCTTTTGGAATAAGCAGGCTAGAGTGTTCAACTGAGTGGATTTGTCGACTTTCTTATCACTCAGCACCCTCTGTATAAGTAGGGGGATCAAAGTATCAACACTCAGAAACCCCTCTGTACCCAAGCATGAAGATGATGCATGCATGTGGACACATGATTGAAAATAAATCATTGGTGAGGAAATGCTGTCTACATGTATTAATTAGCTAAAAGTGCATGTAGCCAAAGTGCATGGATATATTTGGCCTGCCAGTGTGCCCCAGGGAAAGAATGCACATGCATGAGAAATAAATTAGCAAAATCAAGCTTATTTATCGTCAAAGTAGTGTGTGATTACACATTGCTCACATGTGACAGTTGCGTACATATTACAAGTACGTACCTTTATGTCATCTTCATTGGCTGAAACAACAAGCGGATAGAAGAACAGGAAAACAACATATAAATCTCCAACTTCTTCATTCCTGTTTATAGATAATAGATGGTGTGCATCAAATGGGACATGCTTCACTTTGGTTTCTTACCATTTTGAATAATGGCTCAAAGTCATTTCCACTCTTCTTCCTCATGGCTATCAAATCATAAGCATGTCCTAAATAGAAACTGAGAACAATACGTTTGTCATACTTTTTAAAAACCATGTGCATGCATTGCACATAATACATGTATGCATGCATGCATGCATGTATGATGTATGCACTTACATACAAATGAATTTTTTGCAACGTGATTATGACATAGCCTCACCTGCTCATCTTGGGAGATGGGATGTGGGAGTACTTCTGATGGATGTAGGCTATGTGCAGTGAGAACAGAAGGAAGGCCGTGGTGACCAGAAGGAGCAGTCCCCCTCCAGGGTAGAGCACCCACCAGGGAATGGAGCCTAACATATCTGGAGGGGTGAGGCAATTTGTACAGTCTCTCCTGCTATGAAACATGAAGGGCATGTACGCATGTTGGCCTCACAAATGTACGTACGCGTTGTGACTGTAGTACGTACGAGACAATCCTAGCGCTGTAAGCATTTAGTCTATTACCTAGACCCAAATGTACGTAACGTCTTACAGACATACTTGTCGGTACGTACAGCAGCCCGTTACCGTTCCCTCCTTTCTTGTACTCCTTTTCGGCTTCAACAGATTGATCCCCGTCTTTTGAATTTTATTTCTCGATCTGGCATCATATAACCAGCTTTGCATTTTGGGATGAAAATTATAAAAATTCGTATTAAAGTTACCAGATTAGTATACATGTAGCTGGAAAAGCCGGCTTGAGAAATGCGTTATAACGGCACATCACACATGTATGTGTAGATATCATTCAAAAAAGAACGTTTTGTAACCAATAAAAAGAGACTTTAGTTATTACTAATCAATGGTGAAACATAAGTTGGTGATGTAGCGTTTTGTAGACAGCAATTGAATAAAAAGTAAGGAAACAAGGAATTGCGGATATTATGCATTTATATCATATTACAGACGTCCCTACTTTATTTAGCAAATCTATCTGGCTGAAATTCAGTGCTAAATGTAGGTATGTATTAATGAATGTATAAAGGTGACATATTCTTTAGAATTTTCAATTGAAACTTCGATGGAGCTGGATCTTTTTAGGTTACTGAGATCATCCTTTATGTGTTGGTGGTCTTCAGTTTTGTCTAAACTTATTCTGTTTGCACATGCACTTGCTACAATCGTAATGCTGTGTTTTTTTTTTTTTTTTTTTTTGAATAGATGATACGATGAATAGCCTGGATGAATCGAAAATGATTTTACCGGATTTATTAGAATTTGGCTAATGCAAGACACACTACATATTGGCATAGAACATTCACGATCCTAGTTTGTCCCAATTCCTTCCAATTGGCAACATATTTTTGATGTAGTGGTGCCCTGGAAAGTACATGCCACGTGCCAGTCAGTTCCTTTGGCAACAATCTCTATACTCAAAACGAACCAGTGTACGTTACCTATTCTTCAATATTTGGGTGCATTTAAATTTTTTTTTTTTTTACAAGAATAATAAAGCATACAGAAAACGTAATACATTTAGACATATGGGGCAAAAACAATAATAATATTACACATGTAATCGCGGTATTCGTTTTGGCCACAATGAACTTCGCCGTTCAAAATGCGCAATGCTATACATTTTAAAATAATTATATCACTCGTAAGTGGCCGGGTGGACCTAGGGATATTATTATTTTTTCACATTGTGATTTAAGCGGCAGTGTAATATTATACATCGTTGGAAAGACCACAAACTCTACATCCCAACGATATCTTATGTGATACGTTTGCTTGCGAGCACCACGCCATTTCAAAGATCAAAATGTTATAATCGCTATGGAAATATAAATAAGTGTGTAGCATTAACCAAAACATGAAAATACATTGTCCCGCTAATATGTATACAAATACAAGTGTCTAAACATGCCTATACAAGTCTAGGTTACCTTGTGCTGTGTGTAACAGGAATCGCAGCTGAAGAAATGTAGACACTAACACCGCAGAGAAAGCCTGTCTATATGTCAACAGTTTACATTGATAGGCATAAAGGTACACGTATAAGGAAGTCGATACCTGTTTTCTCAACAACACCCGGATCTGGAACAAAAGTACTGAAGCCTGCTTTCCTACTATGGCACCTTTCTGTTATGGTATGTAAATGTAATGTGTGAATATTCACCGAGAATCAACGAGATTTCTAAAACATTCCATACACAGCAAATACTGAACTGATAACTATAGGGTAGCTGTAACAGAATTGTTTGCCAGTCATATGCATAACCGTTACAAATGTATATATGTTATCTTGTTTGTAACTAACTGTTTGAGGTCACAAAATACTCTACAGATATGCTTAAAACTTTTTTTTTGCGCACGGCTGCAGAAATACCTCATTTTATGAATTCATTACCTATTAATTTTGGATAGATAGAAGTAGCAAAATCTGTTGGTTACAATCACATGTGCATGCGTGTGCGATTTTAGTGAATGTAGGTGTGGCGATTGCGTGGTTAAAGATGAGCTGCCAAGGTGAAGGGGGCCAATGCACATTTACATGCAGATGTTCTGTACTGTGTTCGATGATGCTCCAACTTTACAGTACGAATTAACACATTGCCGTTGTTGTATATTTTGAAATACGTTACAAAGCAGCCTAATAGACCTACAGGAAGTTGGAAGATCACCCCCCCCCCCCCCCCCCCCCAACTATGATACGCCCTGTCTATCCCTCTATGTAAATAATTACATCATGCAGCAACGCAGATTACGCACACCGCGGTGCGTTATCAGCTTGCAGCTACATGCATATTAGTCTCGATCGCTTAGGAAGGAGGAGGGACGTACGTTGTAGGCCGCGGCGCCGGTTTAATGTAATTATCACCTTCTATACGTCCGTAATACGTATTTCCATGCAGTGTAACGAATTTCCGTGAGAGGATACATGTCTGGATATGCTTAATTGTTCTGACAGCTAACTAAGCGTCAGATGCCAATTGTATCTGCGAGCAAATCGGTGCATATAATTAACCATACGAGACCATATGTCAACTGTAAGCTAGCTGCTTTTGAAGTTCCGCGTGGCCCTATTTCGAATTTTAAATTATAATAACCATCATTTAATTTGTACCGGTATTATTATTATTATTTTTAATGATATTGATTAAGCTATACCAATGACATAATACATACAATACAATAAGATACATGCAGATAAAAGGACAAAAAATATGATGAGGTGGTTTTGGAGCCAGTCGAGTACATGAGGTCAATTGGGCTCTGAGGAAGATAATGATTGATGGTATAAGGACCACGTGACCTGTAAGACCATTCTTTTCAGCTATTTTAAAGAAGCAATTCTTTCATTATCTCTTGTACACGACCGCTGCTTAGTCTACAAGAGGTTGAGGTGAGAAGCAACCATGCACAACTTCTCGGACTCTTGTTTTCGTATGACCTTCGCCTGTCCTGTTCTAGACGACGATGACATTGAGCAAGAGGTGTATTCACATACGATCTTGAAAAGGGGTTGAAAACCGTAAAATCAAAGAAAGCCAGCCTGTTTTTGGACCAACATCTACGCGGGGCTGTTTTGTACCTAAGATGCATACTAATCAATTAACGAGTAATAAATACGCTTCGTGTTAGATACCATCATGCATCTTTAAAAATGCCAATCATGTACATGTATACACGCTAAATTTTCGCAACGCCCTCAGCCATCCGAATAATTGGATTGACGCAATGTTTTATATTATTTCATAGCATAGTTTTTCAAAATGGCGACGTCCCATATATATCTTAGATCTTTAAGTCAAAGACTCGTTTTTTGTATAGTAATTTCAATAGAATTGGCTTGTGATTAGCTAAATCTATAGCTATACTATGCGGCATTTTGCATTATCATTCCGCCTAAAAAGTGGAGCTAAATCTACAAGCTATACTGAGTACACCTTGAGCCAATCCCACGCCTGATAGGTTTGTACTTACCTTCTCAAACGTAGTTTCTCGATGCGTTTAGAAACATATCATATACCGCCCAAGAAATCAGTGTTAATCGCTTATTGGTTACATGTATGGAGAAGACGCATTTAATATGTATACCTATAGGTATACATAAGGTTTTTTTTTTAGGTACACATAACTTTTTTTTCTATTGCTTAATGTTTCTGTAGCTACGTTTTTGTTGTTTTATGGATCCCGTAGAAACGATGTTCAGACCTTTCGCCATTTCAATTTTGAATGAAATTAAAATTTCATAAAACGGTGGAAGGTGCGGGTAGCTTTTGAAGAAGTATCGTCGTTGAATTATGAAACCTCGTGGTCGCACATAATTGTTAAAATATTACATTTACGCTGACTAGATCTAGTGACTGAATGAACACTGTCGGAGCATCATCAATGAGTCTAATGGAGCTGCATAATTAATGCGTGAGAATATGCGTGAGAATGAATCTGTAATGATAAAGATGAAGAAAATTTTTCACACATACAATAAATGAGTGTCGTAGCATTTGCTTTTTGGGATTGATTTTAAATGGTGTCGTGAGGTTCATAATCTACCGGGTTACATCAGCCTCACAGTCACTGTGAGGCTGATGTAACCCGGTATATTATATGCTTGCATGAATATTTGCGACGACATGTGGAACAAAAAAAAAATCTCTAGGGTTGTATTTCAACTGAAGGACTGAATTCATTGCCTTTTCCGAAACTTTGTATTTTGCGTATATTGGCGGGTAATTAAAGAGGAGGAGGGTGCGGGAGGGGGTACCCCGCCCGCCCAGCTAGGGGCGTTGTAAGCTCCCCGAGCGGTCCCAGACGCCAACGCTTTTGTATTGTATCATGCTCAAAATATACTACATAAAACCGCTGCGTGTAAATACGAAAATTGTATATATTTTTCAGTCATGAATCAAAAAATTCGATTATAATAATTGCTGGATCTATGTACTACAATTGGATGCTTGAAACAGTTTTCTGGGATGTCCTCGCAGATTTCATCCACAGGTACTCTTTCCGTATAGTGCACGCATGCATGCAAAGCCAAAAAATGTTGCATATGTTTTGATCCTTCTCATTGACTAAGTAGCTACTTAGGCGATATCTAGCAAGCGCTCTCCATGACCATTTACATGCCTCGATCTACATCACTAATTTTATTTTAATTAAATTTTTATATCTTGTAAATATACATGTGTATAGTTCATTAATCATCATACCACAGGTACTATGTACACAATACAATGCAACATGAGGCAGCTAAGCACGTCAAAAGTCTTCTGCTCCACCCACTTGTTGCTCACGATGTGCTTTTTATTGGACAGCAGCTCCAAGGCTGGGTAGAAGGCATGTGATGGGTCATGGGCCATGTCAGTGTAGAAGAGGGCTGTTCCGGCTAAACTTGTTTACAGAATAGAACTGGGCCTGCATAGTATGTTGGCATATGCATAACAAGTTACATTTTGTGGTTTGGGTAGTGTATACATGTATACCAAAGGTCTGGGAACGAGGTTTAGATACATGCATGTATACCGTTATAATCCTCACCTTCAAACAGTGAGAAGGGATTGATGGTCAGGAATACGACGCCTCCTGTCAGAACTAGAGAGGCACCACTCTGTAAACTAGATGAAAGGCAACATATACTTCCTGTATACACCATGTTTGCAGACATATTCACACATGTAGCTAATGCATGCACCCACCACAACACTCTCAACCACCATTACTATATATCTTCACATCCACACACACTCACCTTCACTGCCCTATTGAAGTACTCTGCCCTGCTGGTCAGTCCATACCTCTTGCGAAGTAGCCCTCGGTCCCAGACCACTTCCCCACAGTCCACCGCAGCATCGAGATACTTCCTGTCACCAAGCACCTGTCATAGATTTTATAGATGATGTCCTAAAAAATGCTGTAGCAACCCCCAAGTGGTGACATAAGCTAGTTTGCATAATATGGTGCTGACCTTGTCCCATAAGCACATCACATTCTGCAACAATCAGCCTTCATAACCAGCTGGCTGGGATCATGGCAGTCCTCCTACAGAGGTGTATGTGTGTGTGTTTGTTTGTGTGTGTGTGTGTGTGATGTGTGTGGTGTGTGGAGTGTGCGTGGAAATGTGTCTGTGGTGTGTGACATATGTGTGTGTGACTTCCAAACCATTAAAATACATTGTCTAACTTATTTACATATTTAAAAGGTTAGTGAGGACAGATATATATATATCCTACAATTATCTTGCATCCACCATGCCAGGTGTACACCAAGGGAGATGAGAGGACCTCCGGCTCCTTCCCTGCCTCACCAACATCATATGCCGGCATCCAGCACATAGCTGACCACCTGCCAAATACAAAGAGAAATGCCTGCTGGATAAGAGATGGTAAACCTGCTGGGTCAGCTTCCCACAATGGTGGTGCGTGTCACTCCTCCTGATGAAGTTCCAAGTGTAAAGGTTCACCTACTTTTAGTAATGCATTCACATTGTTAGATCAGCTGGCTGTAGTGAGAATTCTATTTGCATGTATGGAAGACTGGCATATATGTACAAAAGTGCATCTGTACATGTAATAGCTGACACTGTCCTGAAGCGTGACACAACGATGTGTGTGATTGATAACTAAGCAGATGACACAATCTCTGCATCTTGTCATGTATATGTGAGGTTGGATAATGGGGACTGTGTGTCATGGGTGCACACCCGACACAGCAACCTAAGGATTGGACTGAGGAACACCTTCATTTCAACTACATGTATTTTTTTTTGCCATTTAGCTGTATACATGTATGTGCTTCATCTATGACCGAGAGCAATCACGTTTTATTCATGCTACATGTGTCTTTCCTTGCATATGCTCAAAAGCAAACATTTACTAACCGTCAGCAGAATTTTGATTTTGATTACTTATACTGGGTTTGAGGAAAACCAAGCCACTCTGATGTCTATTCAGGCAAGTATGGGTCCATACGTTAGAAATGTAACTAGTTGATAGCAATTGGTTTGAAACACTGCAATTTGCAATTGGTTGGTATACCGTAATGGAATTAATGCATACTCAGACGCGTGTACCCACCTCTGCTTTGGAAAGATGAAAAATTTTAATTCACAACTACTGTTATTCAGAAATGGGTTTTCAAACGAGTACGAGTCTCATCCACGCAAGCCATAAACTATTAAAAGTACATGTACTTAAAAAAAACTGTTGCTCTCGGCTCCAGACCAAATTCACCCATGCGGTAAACATTTACACAAAGTAGAACCGTTTACGCAGTTCGCTATATGCGTGACCTGACAGACCTACCTTCAAAGTGTGATGGTTGTGGGGCCTTACTAAGCTTGGTGGCCTAGATATACAGAGACATAATGAGATCAGAGGTTGCATTGGAGATATTCAGTGCCGCACAAGGTTGTCAGAGAGCCAAAAGAGGCAGAAACACAAGTGGGTGACTCAGGATTGAGGCTGCATGGATTTGGGAGTACGTGGTGTTTGGCAACCTCAAGCAGAGGCACTATTTGACTTCAAGGTTATTGATACACAATCGCTAATTCGCCAGAATCAGTTTTTGAATCGGGAGCTCAAGACAAAAAGCGGATCAGTTTACAAGCAAGCAGTAGAGCGGGTACTTTTACACCATTTATGACGGCTTTTTCAGTTGATGGACTTCTTCATCGGGAAGCAGAGCACTTCCTGAAGAGAATGGCCACATGCATGTGTTGCAAGCCAAAGGAAAAAGTCTTATGCACAAACATGTGGCTACCTCAGAGCAAGGCTTTTGTTTGCCATCATCAGTGCAGTGAGCCTATGCCTACGGGGTTCCAGAGTAAAGTGGAGAAGTGGCCTGGGCTTTGAGGATGGGGCCTCTCTTTACTCAATCATGCATTGAAGTATTCTGAACCATTTATTGGTTAATAAAATTTACTGCATGATTCTGATAAATTATATGTGATACTGATGTATGACTGCTGCTATTTGTGTGTTAAGTAGAAACGTTTACACGAAGGACAACACAGCATGGTCATCAAATGTATCATTTCAATTTTATCGCGCTATAAACTCACATGGAAAGAGATGGCGGAAATTAATCGAAAGTCTTTTTAAAAGAACTGTCACTTAACAATTGGTCTCCCCCCCAGACCAAATATTTCAGGAAAAAAAAAGGTCCGGGAGGACCTATATTTTCTGAAAAAAATGGGCCCCCCCCCCCCTTCCCCCATTGAAACATTTGGTCCCCCTCTTTCCAGCTGAAGTAAATGGTCCCCCCTTGAATAATTTGGTCCCCCCCCCCCCTTCCCCCAACTTTTACCATTTGGTTTGGAGAGCTAAAAGTCCCATTGAATAAGCTATTTGTACAAGGCATGCAAAATGTTCCCCCTTAGTTTGGCAGCATGGAATCCGCGAAGAACACTTTGCGTAATTGGCCTCCCTCTTCAGATGCCGGCTTCGATCTGAACAGCATGTTTTAATTGGTGTAGCTACAGATAGTACCTTATTTGATTCAAAGCCACCTGTCACATGTTACATACAGGAAAATGAATGTGGTATAAATATAAATCAAACTTCTTTTCAGTGTTGACATGTCCTATAGTTGATTTCATTTGCTTCTCTGTGACTTTCACATCTATTATGGTACAATAAACTTTAACTATTTTTTGTACTATATTGCTATACAATGTGCACATAAAATACCAACTATTGCCATTTGATATACCAGTTGATTATTCATCTTAAAAAGATATGCTCCCAGTTCTGATATTACCAATAGGTGAAACCATGCATGCATTATGCTATTGCGGACTTATTTAAATACCACTGGACTGTGAGACAGTGTAACAATAAACAATCTTTCTCCTACGATGAGTATTATACAATGCATATATAAGCAGACATGATGAACATAGAAAGCAGTGCATCTTTTAAAATTCTCTACCTATGACTCGAAGTTGTTATGCTTGCAATACAATGTAATTTAACATCCAAATACAAATGTCTAGTCTATGCATGCTAAAAATTAATGATTACCTGTGGATGGTAAGGCTCGAGTTGTAAGATGATGTTCGATACTGATCGATGTTAGGAAGTTTTGTGCATGAGTTCATGGTCATCCTAGTCAGATGTAATTACCTTTGGAAACCCCATCCTCATGAAGATCTGATATTCATATCTTAAAAAGCACCATTGATACAGACGTATCCACTGTTGGAACAGCATCTATGTAAAGTAGTCATACGTCGACATAAAATGATTGTAGCAGCATCATTTTTAACGCCTTCACCATCGCCATCGAGGGCCTCCATCCGTGCTATTGCATCGCATTCATAAAAGCCACCAAAGAAACCGTCCTTACAGACAGTTGCATGCAGACACTACTCTGAACACTATTCTGACCAACGCCGGCGCCATCGACATCTATAAACAATACGGGCATGAACGTGCACTGAATCGTATATCTATAGCCGAAGGCCTATGCATATAGTAATGTATCGAACCATCTCTAACCCATTTCTCGCTCTTATTTTCACACACAGTTGACAATTTCTTCTGTTTCTTCATCCCATTGCTGTTGAGCACTTCAAACAACACGTGTTTAAAGGGGGACCAAAATATGCATGCGCGGACCAAATATTTCAGGACCCGTTTTTTCATAAAAATTAGTCCGGGGGGACCAATTTTTTTTTTTTTTTGGGGGGGAGGGGGGGGGGGGGGGGGGGTGCAACAATGCATTACATGTGGGAATTTTGAAAATATTAGGCGGCTTCCGTATACGGTATATACGGAAGCCGCCTTATATTCTTCAGTTACAAACAAACGTGCGTAGTAATGGCTGCACAGCCACTGCATTTATAAAATGTGAAGTTCCAACATAGATCCAATGAGTGTCATGGGGTATTCCAATACTTAACCGTACACCCCTATGGATGACAATAAATGGTGTCCAGGGGGGGTATTGGGAATATGTCCCGGGGGATGGTCATTTCAATGCCTGTCCTGGAGGGCTAGAAGGTATAACAGAAGCTTGTCCAGGGGGGATGGAACAAGACACAAGCGTGTCCGGGTGGTACAAAATAGGAGCTTGTCCAGGGGGGCATTTATAAGTCTGTCCCGGGGGGGGGGGGGGGGGGGTGGAAGCAGAATAAATGCATGTACAGGGTTTTTTTAAAAATATTGTCCCGGGGGGGTGTGGAGAGTGTGTGTGTGTTTGTCATCCATAGGGGTGTACGATTAAACAATGGAATAGCCCCATGCATGCGTAAATATAATAGTATAATGCCACGCGCACGTGCCCCACACCAGAGATTTCATACATGTGACTCCACCCACGGAAGTACCGAAAACGTCGATTGGTCTCACGCGACTCCGGCCAGCTGTTCAAGCACGTTAACTAATGCTTCTGCCGATACGGATGCAGTATTGAAGCCGAGGACTAAATAAAGATCTTTGGGACGAGTATGAGATGCGTGCGATGCTGATAGCGATGCACGAGTCCGATGGATCATGGGTGAGAGCTGATATTTCAAGCATGTAGATATATTGGTTTCATGTTTTTAGAACAAAGGATAAGAGCTGCTAATGCAGTGTCAGCCGGTCGGTTCATAGGTATACTTTTAATTTAAGGGTAAACGTTTATCATGCAGTAACATTTTTAACAAGCGCTAAGCATGCGCGCTTTTTTTTTTGCTTCTGTTTCACTGCACTGGAATGGGTTATTTCTTGATTTCGTCAGATTTACTGCAATGCATGGCAACATCATATTTCCAACCGTCATTATTTTATTGTCATCATGATGTACTGTATAACAATGCGCGACATATCTATAGCTAGTAATGTTGTTGCGGACACATTATCGCCCCCGATCTATTATGTGGCTAGCCTTAGTGTCCTGCTAATGCCGGCCAGTATTTATTCATCATATTCATCGTGGAAGATATTCATAACTGCGGTCATGTCTTACAGGGGTGTCAGCAAGGATAGTGGTGACCAGATGAAGCAGTTTCTGAATTGCATCTAGCGGTGACTTGGTACATTAGGTAGATGCACTAGCTACATGTACATAAAACTGAGTCATTGCAAGTTAAGAAATGTATGATCACTAGTCAGGCTGGCCCTAAAGACCACCCCTAAATACACATGAGCTTAAAACGTGACCACGTAAGTATATCATTTACTCTATGGTGGGTTATGGCAGTACATGTAAAGGTCACTTTGTGAGTAGTTTAAGTTAAAGGATTATCAGGTTCTGATTGGGCAAACTTGTGGTGAAGATATGATATGACCTTGATGCTATCCCACAGATAAGGACCCACGTGACAGATATAGGCTTGCATCCTTTGAAGAAAAACAACAACGATGTCTTCAAACATAAGGTTAGCTGTGTGTTTTAGAGTTTCAAATTATTGAGAGAGTGATCTAAACGAAAACTGCCAAGCAGTAAACTGGGTCAAGGAGGTATCAATAGGAATAAACACACGTAGCCATGCTTCTGTGTGCCTTGGCTAGCATAGTGAAGCTACAAAAGCAAATGAAACTGGCTGCTCTGTGGGAGTGCCAGCTCTTCAGAATGAGAATGGAACAACTTACACATAACATGCATGTGGGCATACATTGTAGTACTTGGCTTTAACATCCCCTGTGAGATATTGGTGGACCCCTGGTGAACCCCTGTGAGATATTGGTGGACCCCTGTGATGTATTGGTGGACCTGTGTGAGATATTTGGTGGGGCTCTAAAGCCTGAGACATATAGTCAGCATCCCTCAGTTGTGCAAGCAGTCTTTGTAATGTTTGGATAACGCTTAATAACTTAGGCAGAGTGTAATGGATAACTCTACTAGTACTGCTCATTTTAATAGTATCAATTTTTAAAAAACCTTAGTGATCTTGCCTAGATACTATTGTACACCACTAAATGTAAGTAGACCGCAGAATGGCAACACCCAGGTGTACAATTTTACCTTCTGGATGGCGTTCAGGACATGAAGTGATGATACCAGAGGTAGACCTGCTTTAATTTGGTTGCTGACCTTAAGAAAAGAGTATGGCAGCTAGCCAAAAGTGAAGTGTTGTTATGTACATTGAAGACCAGGAATAGGGCAGACCACACCATTGAGGTGCATAAATATGTCCAGACGAACACAGTGGGGTGTTTTTGTATTACAATGTTTGCTAGATTGCAAATTTGCTAATATAAAGTTTGGTGTTAGGAAAGATAAGAGGGCTACCACTGCAGAGATGGGAGAGGGGAAAGGTATGCACAGATAGTCTGATAGAGGGCATATTTTGGCCAGGATCTATTATAATAGAGTAGGAGAGATAAGCTTGTGGGCATGCAGAGTGAATGGAAATGGAGTGGCCCCCCCCCTTCCCCCCCCAGGGAAATGTATGCCGTATGCCAGGAGGATCAAATATCTTGACATCTCCCTTCACTTATCTCTTGCTAGCACCATGCTTAGGGCTTTTTCTGTCTCCAGTGACGACCTTGAGAATCAGTATGAAGCAAATGAAGACCACCACCTACTGATCAGGTTTGCACCCACAATTGTGTAGTGCATCATTAGTGGTAGGAACTACAGGCTGTACTATAAGGGTATCATAAGGAGGTGTGACTAAGGATGTGTGGTTGTAGTTTATCATGTAAGGTGATAGTACAAAATTAACATTGGGTTACAGTTTGCACGTGTGATGAGATGACACATACGATATACTCTCAGAACTGGACAGGAAGCCAGTAAAGAGGGACCAACAGAACTGGTCCATGGCCAGCTGTCATTATACCTGTAAGTGCTGTTGAGTGTGGATGTTGTTGTACAGCACATAATGACAGTTATAACGTACACTCTGGATTAGGTCCACAATAGCACAGGAGGAGACTGTCAGAGGACAGCAGAATCGCCAGAAAGAGGAGCTGGTGATAGGGAGATGAGTCCTCCATACACAGGATACCGCCGCACCATGTCACGTATGTTTTAGACAGTGGCATAATGAAATCTCTATCTGATTTATTATTCAAATAACCTAGTTCCAAAGGCCAAGATATTCTTAAGTGCCAGAGGGTGCCAGGTTCTCCACAGTAGCCCACCCCCTCCCCCCCCTTTGCTGGCACTAAAGAGTACCTGCCATATTTGTATTGGATCATGCTGCAGTCCAAATCATAATTAAAATGTTAGAAATACAGTATTATAGTTTTGTTTACACCATGCACTAATAACTACTGCAAAAAATTGAAATTTATTCAGGATGGTTCTGGTATCATTTATCTGCATTTGAAAGGACAGCTCTAGAATTCTTTTAGCCCTCTACTGCAAGCAGAGTCCATATGAAGGCTATATGGTTTTAAGATAATGATCCCAAATTCATTTCCAAGTTTCCAAATCCAACCTTATTTTCAAGTTTCCATTTTTTGTTGCTGCAAGAATACAACTTGATTGTCCACCAATAATTCATCAGGACCTATGTTAGTAGGTTCTATGTAGGATTTGAGGTGTCGTGAAAATGTTTAGCACTATTATCCCACTATTGCCAATGTACCGGCGTATTTGGATAGAGCCGTCGAATACCTACAATTTAGTAAACTGCCTTTGCTTAGAAAGCTCAGACAACAGAGATAATGCTCATTCGCTCACACACTCTAAACCTTAAAAAAAAAAAGTTTCTCCATCTTCCAGATCTGATAATATAAGATTTCACTCAGTTATTGCATTGTATCTTCTTTGCAATTGAAGCATTATGTTAGCATAATGTTAGCGATTATGTGGAAGCACTAGAACCAACACGTTTGAAACCTACTGCCAAGTTGGATTTGTTTTGTTATTTTTGTAATGGAGTTATGCTTGACACAAATTTAAATCTCTTGGCATTTAGCTACTTTAGTAACAGCCCACAATAGATTTTATCAGCCTAGAATCCATTAAGTTGGATCCTCCTGTACATCTAGCTTGGTCAGTTGTCATTGTGGCCAGAATTCCCCCCCACACACACACACATACACACATGTGTACACACACACACACACACACACACACACACACACACACACACACACACACACACACACACACACACACACACACACACACACACACACACACACACACACACACACACACACACACACACACACACACACACACACACACACACAAGTGTAAATGAGTGCCCGACACAGTAGCTAACCCCACCAGGCCCCATCTGTATATGTTACTACATATAGCTCCCAGACAAATAAAAAAAATGAACAAATTTTAATTAACAAAATAGGAAATTTGTAAAAAGCAATTTAGTAAAAAGTGAGGAAAAAAGGGATTATGCGAAGCTCCCTTGTAAAATTGTGTTGTCTTGCTGTTCTGGCTGAGATTCTGTTGGTGTAGACCCATGGACTACATCCACTAAAAACTTAGCCTGCTGCCTGAACATTAAAAAGAAATGTAGTTGTTATTTATGTAATATGTTGCTATGAATATGCAGCACGTGAACCTTATATTTCTCCCATTGTTCATTCCCATCCAGTTATTATCTTGTACCAAGGCAAAAATTATCTATGCAAGTCATCGAACAAGGTAAACAACTGAAAGTGCGTTTTGTACAAGAACTAGGCTATCTGCCAACACAGAATCCATTGTGGCCTCCTAATTGTTCCTTATGACACGTTAAAGTGTATCAATAGCGGCTCTTGATTGCCTAGGTCCTTTGCAACGTTTCGGGACCGAAAAACCATTAACAGCGTCACTTTGATAGCATACAGAGAAGTGTCCAAGATGGATATAAGGCAGACAACAATGGCGATAGTTAAACTGTCTATACATATGCGTTTTCAGACAATTAGTGAGTCGAGTTTGACAAAAACAGTATTCAAATTACAAAGAACCGGTGTTAAACAATTTTCGGTTGGTGCTGAGCTCATCACAATATGGAATAACAATTACAGCTTTATATTGTTCGGTCACAAAGCTTTGCAGAGGACACTTTTTTCTGGCAATTAAGAGCTACTTTGAATACACTTTTAAACGTCATTTGGTACTACTAGTGGGCCACTGGGTTGCCAGTTAGCAGGGCCAGGGGCGGATACAAGGGGGGGGGGGGGGGGGTTTGGGGGTTGCAACCCCCCCTTTGGCCAAAATCCTTTATTTTGCACGCAGTTTTAGGGGGTTTTGGGGGTTGCAACCCCCTCTTTTTAAAACACTTTTTTTTCGCACGCAGTTGTACGCGGACAGCACCCCCCCCCCCCCCCCGCTCATTGAACCGGCCGAAAGCGGACAGCAGCACCCCCCCCCCCCCTCGTCCTATTATTCATTAACAATGCCCCCTTATCTAAAATCCTGTATCCGCCCCTGCAGTTAGCTTACAATTGTTTACCTCATTCAAGGACTTGCGTAGATCATTGTAGTTGATTACAAGATAATCAATAACCGAATGAGAACAAACAATGGGAGAAAAGAAGATAGTGCATTTGGCTGTATATTTATGCATAAACAGCAACTACATATAGTGACGAACATTTGACATCAAATAACGCTTACATGTGGCCAGATATTATAGGTGTTCTGGCCAGTGCATGGCCAATATTTGGGTCTGGAGTTGAGATCCAAAGACGTTTTTAGTATCTGTTTTGATGCTAGCATTATAGATTACAGCCAGATTTTGTTTCAAGCGCTACGTATCCAATTGAGTTGAGCATGTCGATACTGTTATTAAACTCAGAATAAAAGTGTCCCTATCGACTCTAAATAAACATAGATCCTCAGCGGAACTAGCTGCAAGGCTGGAAGTAGTTGCAAGGCTGGAAGTAGCTCCAAACATCATCTAAGGAGTTGAAATACTTAGTACACCGATATTTGTACCACTCTGACTAATTTTCCAAAAAGTGAGTTCAACAGAATAGGCCAAAAGTATTTGATTCTTAACCTTTAATCTATTTTCATCCTTAATTCAGGATGGAAATCCTGAATTAAGGATGACTTTACGCCGCTCGTATCGACATAAATTTGAATGGTATTGATGATTAAAAAAATATATATTTAGCTTCTGTAGGCTTTCATCTAAACAGCGCTATCCATTTTAGTCATTCAAATCTTTATTTCTTTTAGAAAAAAACAATGTTTAGGCTTAGTTTACCTTTTCGTTCGCAAATAATGCCGCGGTTACCATCAAAGTCAGGTATAAGGTTGATGAAAGAGCAGGAGGCTTACTTTCAAGATAGAAACTGTTACTAAGATCTGTAAGGAGAGCCATATAAGCAAATTAAGCAATATGGGACACAGGAGGTACGAGCATTGAATTAACTCAAGGCGGACTAAGTGAAACGAGTCAGAGCGGTGGTACGATGGTTAGCCTCTGCAAAATAAAAATTAAAAAGCATTTCTGTCGTTGAGAGCGGTGCAGAAATGCCTGGCATTGGTAGAAATGCTGTCACCAGTACTGTTGTGACATAAAAAGAAGGGGCGGATGCTCGAACAGTGATTATAAATTACACTTTTCTATTATTTTGTGTACAAGTTTGATAGAAATACAACTTCTACCAAGAGTCTGGAGGTGCTACCACCAATAAGTAGTGAAAAGGAATAAAATTGATATGTTCTATGCTCTTTATAAGCATTACAATTGCTAATCATATAATTTATGTAGGCGAGAGCAACGAACGTGCTTATGCATCCTTGAAGTTTGGGCAGCTTTCTAGATGATAAAAATTATTCCATGTTATAGAATGTGTCCACCATTGTTGAAGCAAACAGCTTTTATGTTTTAATAATTTAAATTTTTACTGCAATGGTTGTTATAAACAGAAGAACTCACCATCCTGAATTCAAGATTTTACCGATCCTGAATTCAGGATCGTTTCACGCAGATTAAAGGTTAAGGATGCTATGTTAATATAAAGATGCATATTTAAATACACTAAATAAATTGCATACTTAAATTGCACAGCATTGGGTTCTACTGTTTTAATTTTGTTATTTTTTTTGCATTACAGGCCAAATCAAGTCCAGACTGCCATTTTGACTGCCATTTTGAATCTTTCCATAGGCTGTTCACTGCCGTCACCTTATTGATGATTATTTACATGAGGTTGTGTGATTATGGGTGGGAAGGACTGTTATCTGATAGTGTATGTTGAGGATGTTGCTGACAGCTACACAGCTACATTGATTGTATGGATGGGACAATATACATATATCCTTGTATTATGCACTTGTAATAATATGGGTCCCATACATAAAACTATTGTCACAGTTTCAAGACAACTACTGTGTACAATGCACTTGTAAGACAACTCAGTGTAAAATGCACTTCTTTAGTGAGAGACTACATATACATGTACATCTACACATACCTTGTAAGGATCAAGAAGTGATCAGATTTGAGTGCTGCCAATTACACGTTGTGACCTGACAAAGTCACTGAAGCCAACGGCCTGGTCTCTTGCAGTGCTGTACTACCATACAAGGCGGTATACTTTATTTACCCGGCATTCCTTTCCCGCCCTGCCCTAATACCTTCATTTGGGCTTGCATTATACATGTAGCAACAAAATAAAGATGCGTATGCTATACAAAAACTGCTAATCATTCATATTAAACTCTTGTATATTCGACCACGAATTATAATTTTTCTGTAGTAATTTGTGTACTGCATGTGTGCAGATTTAGGCCATTCCAAATGTGAAAATAGTTTCTCGTCCGGACCTTTTACCAAAAACCCATGCGGGCGGTATCCTTATAATTATAAAAAATGAATACATTAATTATTCTACATCTCACATCATCAGGCATGAATGCAAAAGGTGGCAGAAGTGAAAATTATGGCGCTGTATGTCCGGACCGGTAACTATTGATGTCTGAGACGCTTAGGCAAGAAGAAACACGCAAGCCTTTTCTTAAATTGCTATTATTAAATGGCGGACAACCTTTTGGATTACATTCAACTACAATCACATTTAGAATGGCCTAAAATAGTCCAACTCAGCAGTGTTGTATGGCAACACTCGGAATGGCCTTATGTAGGCTTGCATTTCAATGTTAATATACAATCCTATATTTTTTAAAAAAAAGGCTGGATGCAATGATGGTGTTGTATACGTATAAATGCAGCGTTCGATTCGTGCATGTAGGCTACTATTATTATTATGTTGCAGCTTAAAAGTTATGCTTACAGATACTGCACTCGCGTAAACTAATTTCCTTCCCACATAGGCTAGTCTCTTACCCAGACCCAACTTTTCACAGCTGCGACAAAATAGTCCTATTAGGTTGTATGTATTTATAAGCGTCAGGCAACTCTATTTCATGGTACTCACAGCCATGCAGTACAATACTGTAGTAGGCCAGGTGCTGTAAACAATTTACGCGCAATGCCAAACCTTATTAGGGCTTAAGTAGACAAGCCTTTAGATGTTTATCGTTGTAGCTCGCGCATGCGCTTTACACAGCTAACCTCACCCACTGCAGTAGGCTGGCAATACCATCGCTCCAGCTGGCCTCGGTGCGCGTGTTCATGAAGTTTTCTAAGGTAAAGATATCGTCAAGTTCGCAACTTTAGGTACGAGCTATGTGCCAGGCGTTACAAATTAACAGTACGACCCCTATATTCTGGGAGTGAGTAGTGGACTTAATAGGGTGGGGTTATCGTGTCGTGTGTGCAGATAAAGGTAAAAAAACAGCGTTTGGGTGAAACAGAGGCTAGTGCGGTCCTATTTACATATACCTAGGGGAATGAAATGTATGCGTAGGTTATGTATAGGACTTTGACTAATACATTGATTTGATTTAGAAATTTCTTCTGGTTACTATATGTCTCCTTGTCAAGCAAAAAGGTAGGTGCAGTCACTGATAATGTTTTGATGTGAATCATAAAATTAGAGCTGCACTATTTTCTATGCATGGCTAAAGATGCAGTACTGAATAGTTGTTAATGTTTATAACTTTTACATTAGCCACTAGTCAGCAGACGTTGCCATGCCAACTACACGATGGCACCACATGTCCATCCAAGGTGTGTCCAAATAACATAATCAAGTTTGACTGCACCTCACAGATCACTCCAGACAACCGCACCTACTGGACCCTACGTGTTGATTATACTGGAGGCTACTGCAAGGATTTTGTGTATGTGGGACAGACTGTACCATCTGGGTCATTGACTTGCACTGACTCTGCATGGATGCTGGATTGTGAATCATTGCTGGGACTTCCTGTTGTTTACTTCAATGTCACGGACATGCCCCCTGACACAAACGGAACATGTCTTGGTTCAGTCCTCTCTCTAGACCTGTCTTCGGATTACATCATTACAGGTGTGGAGGTGATCTGTGCCAACACATCTGTTCCATTTGGGGGCATCCCATACCTCAGCTATGGAGAGGCCTCCATCAAGGTTATCGGTGAGTGAGCAAACAGTATTTGCAGCAATGGTATAGGGGGACCGTGATATGTTAAAAAACCATCTTTGATGGCAATGTACCAGCTCTATTGTGTCAATACAGAATGCTTATTCTTTTATCGAAGCAATTTAAGGACTTTACATCAAAGTTATTTTTTATCTTTTGATATGGCTTTTGTTAGTTACATGGATTTTTTCACCAAAATCCAAACCTAATCGTTTTCTTTTAATAGCTGATCGATCTTTGTTAGTTATCGTATGTGTAATCCCTGCCATACAATGCATGTGTATCCCTACCATGCAATGTATGTACCTCCCTGCCATACAATGTATGTGTATTCCTGACATGTAATCTAATACAAAAATGATTCAGCTATCAACGTACTTTCACTTTTATTCCAGTCCGCCCAAATCCTCCAATCATTATATCAGTCGAGAGCACTAGGGGCCCCCAAACTAACCTCACTGTTGTATGGGCCACGCCTCCAGCAGGATATATGCCCACAAGCTACATTGTCAGTGTGGATGATGTGACCATGGCTCCAGTGAGCATTGTGGCCACCACTGCCATGCAATATTCCTACACATTTAGTGGGCTGAGGAATGACAGGCTGTACACAGTCACAGTGGTGGCTGTGAACTGTGGAGGGAACAGTGACCCAGCATATCCAACCTCTGGCACTTGTAAGCACAACCAAATTCTTTTTAATGTACTCAAATTGTATGCTATGGGTGGAGTTATTACCTCTTTTCTCTTGCCATTAAACTTGATGAAATTAGAAAGTAGATTGTAAACAAGCTAGGGTTTGGATTTTGTGAAGGTCCTCAAATCAAATATTTTATGGCTATACATATTTAAAATGTACTGGATCAATAACTGCAGCAAATGTTTTTTTAAATTCATAACTTAAAGTTCATGATGCTAAATATGTCTCATTCCAGCTTCACACATTGGTGCCATTCTTGGGATCACAGCTGGCATGATTATTGGCTCTCTACTTCTGGTAGTGGGGGTCATTGCTGCTACAAGAAAGGCCTATAAAAAAGGTATTATAAGCTGTCACAGTGGTGCACTTTGTCAGCACAAATAATCTGTTCCACTTACCATATGCTCTGTTTGTCCTTACACTCAATTTTGTCTCTTTCCCTTTGCATGGAATGATCATGACTCTTCAACAGCAAGAATAAGGCGAGTGTTTAAAAGTGAAGATCATGTAACTTTGATGTGGAGATGTTAGCAGTAATTGCAATGCATATTTATATGGGTCAAAAAGTAATAATTTCTGCCTGTGCCGGCATGTGTTCTAATGATGATTTTCATGACAAGAGAACCTTTGTTATATAATTTCCCACATCATGCTATTGAGCAGAATATTTTAATAAATATTCTCAAATACAATAAAAATACTCAGAAAATACAAATCACAAGATTCTACTAAGGATGGCTATTTACTTAGTTAAATAGTTATGTTTACATATTTATTGCTTATATGAGCAATGCTTTATATGAGCAAATTTTTTTCCAATTCTCTTCAGGACACATGCAAACTACACCTCAATGAAGTATGCTGTTAAAAGCTATGATTCTGTCAACCATAAGTGATATTTTTAGCTGTCCATATAGTAACTGTGTGAGTTCTCACCATGTTGAAACAATTCCAAATATTTTTGTTCATGTTTACCTTTACTATCTTATCTTCCATGTTTTATTCCATCCATGTACATAGGGCAATAAAGAATGCATTCCAGAGCTACATGTATGAATATTCATGCCTAAAATAATAGTACACGGACACCTCCATCTTTCTGGATGAGGCTGGGATATGATGTGAAGCACGGAGAGTTCAATTCTTCAACTAGTAGATCAGTTGCTATGTTTATTAGCACAACATTACCACATAAACGTACCATAGCATCCAATAACACATTCATTTATATTAAAGTTAAAAAATTAACTATTGGGATCTTAAGAGGTTATTCACTAACCGACACATACACTGGGGGTAAAAGCGGGAAAGGAAGGAGATGGATGGAGGATTGAATGCCTATACCATCTTTGTATCCCCTCCACACCCCACTTTACTCATGCTGATGTGGGTCATCAGTTGAAGGTACATGGTGTAGTCATATGGGAGACCACCCAAGTAAAAATGGCAAGCTATTGGCAAGCCGCCTGCCACTCTTACATGGTTGTGGCAACCTTGTTTACAACCTTGTAGGATAGACATGCTTGTTGAGGTTGTGTAAGGTACGTTGCTTGTAGTTGGTTGTAAAATTATCAACAAGCTTGTCATATGGTTGTGGAAGCTGTAGGCAACTGGTGCTTTTGCTAATTGTATTCATGAGAAAAATCGGGAGGCGAAGTGCATATTTGTCGGTATAGACACACTGCTAATTATGTAGCTGCTACATTGCATGCCATTAAAAACGTTTATATAACCATCGAACTGATAATAATTATACTGTATGATATAATAAGACTCTTTTAAGTTTGCACATAGGTTGTAAGATTGTCAATGCAGTTTATGACAATTTGTCATATGGCTGTAGTAACCTCGTGCTTCTATATAAATTGTGAGGTTGTCATGTATGATCAGTTTGCTGGATTGCAATAAAGTACATTGACGCATTATTATACATAAGATATAATAATGCTTACATGATGCCTGACACCTAGTATACTACATTTTATAATTGCACGCGCACTCAATGCCGGACCGGTTCTATAGAATCCATGGGGACCTTCATTATACTGTGAAGAAGTAGCCGAGTACGCCGGAATGTCCGCAGGTCAGCCGGCTTGCGCACACGAATGAGAGTGAACGCAGTAAGTGTCTATCCGCTCCAACACACCAAGGAGAGAGATATAAAGAGATCTCTCTAATTCAAAATGCACATCCTATTATACCAACTATAAGCATGAAGTAAGACACAATGATGTCCTCACGGCAGCGCAATGCAGTAACAAATGCACAATAGTGTCCACGCAGCGGCGCTGCAGAGCCGCTTTTATTGTCACTCATGACTGGCTTCTTCACAATACATGTGATTGCATACGTCCAAGCTGGCAACTGATTAGTCTCACAAGCCAGACATACTTCGACGTGAGCGTACTAGAATACATGCAATTTCATACATGAAAGCAGGAGACATAATCATATATATTAGAGGTAAGGTACCTCTAATATCTATGACATAATTGTGTCAATTGGCTGAGGACCATTGGAATCATGATATTAGTAAGGTTTTCTAGTGCAGCTGGTGGATGAGAATGAAAAGCTAAAGGGGGTGAAAAGACAGAGCAAGTAAGGTACATTGATGGCAATGGAGCATAACTCAAAACCACTTAAATTGCAGTTATTAAAATACATACATGTATATCAATGTTAGTAATATCCTGAGGGAGATATTGATTGAGGCTGATAGCATGCAAGATTGCCGATGACTCAAAAGTGGTGCATGGCATGCAACTCGATCAGTAGTACTAGTTATGCTGTGATTTGTGCAGATGTAACATATAATCATTCCAAGCATTGTCTTTGTACTAGCAATAATGCATCATTAATATGTACCATGATTCGCATGTGTACTATGCTTGGCCTTTTCTTACACTCTGCTTTGTTTAAATTTCTGCCCTTGCTACAAATTTTATCAAAGTGCTGATGGTTATCAAAAATATGTATTTCAAACTTATACATGTATATTGAAATCCAGTTCAACAGACTAAACAGTGGAAAAAAAATTCATTACATATAGCAGCTTTCTGTGTTGACTCAATAACCTATATCTTTCTGTTAGAAATAAGAAGTGAAAATCTTAAAATCTTTTACTTTCCCTCCCCCCCCCCCCCCCCCCCCCCCACCTTAATTGCAATTAGAAGCTAGCTGGTGGTTCTGCCAGCTAACATTGCTTATGACATCATTGTCACAGTTGAGTGGCTTGCAAGACAGTTCCATTCCTACATGTAGGCATGTGTAGCCATATAATATTTTTGACATTAATTCATGATAGTCACACTTCAAATCATGAATCCAAGTTCAAAACTAGAGCTTTCATTTGTGGATAGCATTTTTTTTAGATTCTAGTTGTGTAATTAATAAATCAGTATACTCAATAAATACTACAACAAGAATGAATGCTATATATTATCATTTATTGCTAATTGATGCTGGTTCAAACGATCTTCTGAAGGTGATTGGTCCATTAAGTTTTGAGGGTGAATAGTGGAACATGGAACTGAAGGTGCTGTGCCAGTAACTAAATATTCTTTCTTCAACCCACAGGTTTCAGAAAATGCTTCTTTTGGTACAGTATTAATGCCAAATTCATCACTAGAGGCTTGTTGGCTTCCAGTAGCACCACTTGTTGATGGATGGTTCTCTTCCATAGACCCTTTCTCAGGTGTTCTTGGTATAGGTAGTAAGGCTGAACCACTGGTTTCAGTGGCCAATGATTGCTGCCACTCTGGTCGTGTACTGCAGTCTAGATATAGAGAAAATGTTTATGGCAAATAAGCACACTTTTTTATAGGAAGAACTTACCATTCTGTGGACCGAGAGAATGCAAAGCGATTGACACAACCTGCTGGTTTGCTTGCCGGCTTGAATGATCTGAACATTGAAGTGATCTTGTACCATGGCTGAAAGTTTACATACATGTATACTATGCAGTCAATGAAGATTATGCAATGTGATACTTACGTTTTACAATCCAGCTGGCACTTAATTTTTGCCACAACCAACATCACCACCATCATCAGCCCTACCAATATTGCGACAATCACTCCAATAGCTGCTTTAATAGGCTGTGTAAGTATCTCTGCCTCATTATTAATACCTGATGGAGCTGGAGTGCTGGTAAAAAGAGCAGTCCTTGATGTGATAAAAGTACTCGTATTTGGTAACAAAACAACAGGAGTTGTATTAATAGGAATACGAAACAGAACATTAATATCTGAATTTAGCTGTTTCCTATCAATAACTGGGTCTGGGCCAAAGGAACCATTCTGGGCAACAAAAACCAAACCGTCACCTCCTGTTACCAGGAGGTACTGTGTGAATACTTCTAAGCCACATCCAGAAGGGGAACACCCTATTGCCAGGCTGAGTGTTGTTGAAAGTGCATTTCCATTAAAAACTGTTATCTTATATGCTGCCTCTGAAATGAAATAAGCCAGAGTCACAAGGCCAGTGTAGCCATTTCCAACGACACATATTGCTGAGTGAAAGTCCACACCATTAACTGTTAACGTTTTGTTGTATTGATTAGCTGCAACATTAAAAGTGTCAGACGATCTGTACACAGAGAACCAAGTACCTGTGTCATCGGTGCAAGGGTACACATAGCCAGGCTCAGGGACAAATGTCCCAGCGTTGGTATCGATAATTGCAGAGCTACTGCTATCTTCACACATAGCAACAATCCTACTTGATCCTGCTCCAACAGCTGTGGCTCGATAAGAAGAGTTGCAAGGATTAATGAATAACTGATAATCATTGGTTTGAATATACTCAGTATCAAAGCTATGCAAGCTGTTGCCATCTAGGAAGTACACAAGGGTTGCTCCGTTGTAAACAAAATTGGACAGCAAGTATGGTGATTGGTAGAGGCCATATTCTAAAAGGTATCCTGGAATGGTGGTACTACTGATGGAGGAAGTGTTCAAGTTAATGGTATGGAGGAACAGTTTCGCTGCACCCTCGCAGACCATGTAGACCGTGCCTGTAGCGGCCTGAAAGATACTTATGGGGTCGCACAGGTTTCCTACAATTCCCTTTACGAAGTAACTTGAGAGCTTCATCTTCATATCGGCAAATCTCAAGTCCATTATCAGAACAGCACCGGTGACCGGTGCCAGGACGATGTACTGCACGGAGCTCGAGCCGGAGACGGTTGCCGGTGGTAGAGCAAGGGGGTTTCCGCATCGGAACGATTGGGTCCCACACCCGGCTGGAACGAAGTAATTCGCTACGAGAAACGAAGTCGGAGATGAAAGGCTGTTGTTGGACGGTACCAGGCTCGCCACAACACCATCGGATGTGTTCGTCAAACCCACCAAGAATGCCTCGTCAGCAGATCCTGTTTAAAAAAATAAAGTGGGTGAGGTCAGGCCCGCCCACACACTCAACTTGAAATTACTTTACCTGTGTCGCACACTGCCAATAGCAGGCAGCGGTAAGATACCATCAGTACACCTAGTACACGCAGCAGCGTCATCCATCAAGCAGCAGTTCCTTTTCGTTATAATCATAGCATGACGTCAGACGGTCACAGACCCTCCCCTTCGTCGACGTCGCTGGCCTAGCTGGCTGATAAATCAAAGCAGAATGATGCACGCACAGTTGAGTGAGTTAATATATAGGTATTGCACACTGACGTACTTTATGGCTGGCATAAGGCAAGCGGGGTTGACGAAAAATAAATTCGACTTGTTGCTAGGAAATGGAGAAGGGAAGGGTCACTCTTATTGACACGCTCATCAATGATTATTTTTGGGGCTGCTCCTGGTAAGCGCCCTTAAATGATATTGTGCAGCTTTTTTTGGCTCCTTTTGCAATTCCATAAAAGTGCATCGCCGGGTTGCACTGCACTATCATTGATACACGTAGTGCAACCGATCAGTCGGGTGCCCAGAATAGAATGTGCTCACATATCTGTATGCATAGCAATACTTCATTTTATGTGGGCACATGTAAAGTCATGCACCTACATAGGCTAGATGTACCTTGCATTCCAGGTCTGAATGCATCTCCCACTGCAAAGCCAAAAGCAGTGCCACATTTGTAGTGAATTTTCTTCTGCATGCCGGGCAGTGATGGCACTGATCTGCATGCAAGAGACGTAGGAACAGGATGAACTCCGTAGTAGCCATCATTGTCGGCATCAATACGAAATGTTTGCATTGCACTGAGTGAAATACAGTTGGTGTACATCTGGTCTTTGCCTTTAACAACCTATAGCTTGTGGCACACACCTTACAGTGTAATGATCTACTTGAAGAGCTGAATGACCTTCTGGATCAGATTTGGTATGAAAACAAGAAGGGCAGCCTACAGTTTATCTCCACCTAAGGTTAGTAGTGTAAATGAAAATGGTGCCAGTTAGGGCGCGTTCTCTCCTCACATGCCAGGGACCATTTGATGCATTTAGCCATGCACCTGAAATGACATGAAACTGACTCATAGTCATACATGCACATAGTAGTCTTATCATGGTATGACTGTATAAAAGATCAGTCTAAAAATACCTTCTAAGCAGTCTTATATCTTATTCCATGGAATGGCAAGCCCTAAATTTATGCCGGGCTAATACCTTACAAGGTCCAATCTTTATTTCAGCAGAGATGCCTGCCTCCTTCAGCAAAGACTTCCGTTGTTCATCACTAAGAAATAGCATTTCACTGTGAAGCAAAGCAGATGACCCCACTGACAATCAGAATATCCTGCAACTCAGAGCATCTTGACTTGAGAGTGTCCTTGTGCATATGCAAAGGTTGTATTGTGCATATGTTATTAGCTAAATAGAGATAACATATCAGTGCGCTACAATGCATGGCCCCTGCATGTAGGAATTCAAAATACACCTTTATCTGGACTGATAAATTAAATTTAACAGCTGATTGTTGCTCCTCATGTGTATATAAGTAATGCATGGGGTGCACTCATAGTGCATGTCCTCAGATCAGTGCAGCAAGTAGCTCCGTCACACCTTATATAGACCTAGTATAGGTCCTCCTGCTCCACTGGCTTAGAAGATCAAAGATCCCAGGAAATGTTGCAGTACAATGTTGATTGCAGTGTGGTTTCCTATGTAATGCTGTGTAGTTTATTGAAACCTGCATGTACAAAGGTCCAGAATTTTTTATGCCAGTACTCAGCGGTATAGTTTTATGACAGCGCTCAACTGATATATAGTGTTATCTGAAGTGCAAACATTCTCGATCTATATACAAGAAAGATACGATTTGAATGCAATAGTAAAGGAGCTATACTGACATGTATAGGGGAAATCATATAAGGAACAATGAGCAAAATCTTATGTGTTTGTTATTGTTATTATACGGTGGAGACTAACTGGTAAAAACATCTGTAACATGCATTGGTTTGTAGTACAGTTGCGTGTGTTTCATGTCAATGGGCTATCCCATTATTTACGCCCCTATGACATTAACCCGGGGACAATATTAAATGCTCCCCTGGACAAGCTTCTGCATGTTGGACAAGTTTGTTATTTGTTCCCTCCCCCACCCCCCGGGCCGTGTGGGGTGAGAGAGATGCCCTATGTCTTCATGGTAGGGAGGTGTGGGGTGAGTGGGAGGTGTTGAGTGAGAGAGATGCCCTATATGTCTTCATGGTAGGGAGCTGTGGGATGAGAAAGATGCCCTATATCTTCATGGTACGTAGAGAAGTGCATTCTACGAATAACAGTCAGATGCCTTTAAATTATCTGTTAGTTCCAAATGCAGTTTTACAGATACAGCTGCAGTGTGCTATTGGATGAAATGGGATACGCGTGGTGATTATAGGTCCTATACCCCCCAAAATTTTTTAATGAGTTTCTAGTCATATAGCAACGAAGCATTGCTGCCTCACCACTGAGTTCATACATGTATCACCCCATGGCGTTACTGACTTACTGTACTACTGAAAAGGTGGCAGTTTAATGGCGGTTTCAAGACAGCTAGCACTGATGAAAAGAATGGTACGATGCTTGACACATAATAACGTAATAAAACATTACCGATTTACTTGATCTGCCCGTTTTTACAACGTAAAAACTACGTAGCCAGCAAGTCTGCGTTAGAATTCTAAGAGCTCATTGTAAATATGTTAGGCTCATGTGATTTCCGGTTGGATTTACATACATATACGTGGCGTCTTTTAGAGACCCCCCCCCCGTCCAATCTTATAAACCTTCTGCCGCCGTGCAGTGGTCAATGGAAATGTTGATGACAGTGTGGCAGTGGCGTATCTAAGGGGGGGCTCAGGGGGCTAAGGCGACCCAAGAATGAATATAATTATAGTGAGTACGCTCATAATTTACCCTTCGCAGGCATATACGTACGCTTTAGCGCGGTAAATTAATTCAATTCACTTCTATGCCCCCACCGATGTCTCGTGTTTAAACGAGCGCATCTTCGTAATCATGAACGCAGCTGCATGCGTGCCGTTCTTTAAAATCCTGTGAAATGCTAAACAGGATGTCGGAAGCGTTAACGATTACGAAGATGCGCTAGTTTAAAACACGAGACATTTTTTCGTTGGGACATGCATACTATTATACGTAGTTGGATTCCGTTGACTGTTAGTCGGCGTCCTCCAGCTGAAAAGCGCAATTTAGTTACTACTTCGTCAACCACTTGAAGCCAGGTGCTGATTACATGCACTTTTACAATACATGCATGTATAAATTTATCCTTGGCATGGATACAGTTTCAGAAGTTTGCAGATCTTCCATCAGCAGATTGTACCCACACGCAGTGATAAAGCTGCATTGCTGGCAAATGCCAGAGCGCTTTATCGGTATTCACAACATACTCAGCGGATCGTTTAGTGTGCTGAAGAGCTATTCGGCGCGGCTTTTGGACATATGCATGCACCCTATTAGTGTATGCGCTCGGCGCCATCCTTGGCGATTGCAGACATTCTTGCCGATTGAGCCGTTGTATTTGATATAATTCTGTTAAAAACTATACTGCTGAGTGGGCGGGGTTGCAAAAAATTTCGCGCGCGCTTCGCGCGCTATCCGTTCGGCACCCCTCTCCTTCAATTTCTGGATACGCGCCTGTGTGGTTTCCTTGCTTCACGGCTGAACTTCACATAGCATGCGTATAATCATACAGCAAATACATCACTTACGCACATGCACATGGCGGTTGAAGGCAATTTAGAAATTGTTGTAGTTATACATATGACAAGAATATCTGCTATGGGTACAATAGTTCTTAATAGATGCTTCCCAGAAGTATTCTGCGGCAGCAGAGCCAATAACGTCACACAGACCAGATTTCGCGTGGGTGTTGTTTGCTAATTTGCAAACCAACTTTTGATCATTACGTGAAACTTTTCTTTTCTTTTTTTCTGTGTGAAAAAAAAAAAAGCAAATGCGTTAATTAATAATTGCTCATCAGATACATGTACGCAAGGGTGTGGCTACGCCAGACTACATATGCACTAGCTAGCTAGGCGCTAAGCCTATACACTCAGTGACTCCAAATATGCTTTTGCTGCGACTCCCAATTCTCTTTTTGGTTGTATGGTTTGGTAGGACGAGAATCGCCACGCAAGAAACAGCCGCTTGCTACCAGACGGATGATCAAATAAGAAGCCCATTCGCGTCCATGTACGACCAAGTCATCATCAACTGCCTCTCCGTTACCGCGTCTGGATCCGTGAATAATGTCGTCCTGTCGGCTTTCAACAGCTCCAACAACGTGACTGCGCGCTTCAATATGACCTGCGTTGGCAGTGTACTGGTGTCCCTTCCTTCTCCCTTGAACGCCAGTCGTGGTATGGAGTCATGTTCCGCGTCCTGTGAAGATGACGAAGAGCCTTGCAGCAAAAGTAAGACCTCGTGCCCAGTTCATGATCACCTTGTGCACTTTTGATCGCAACACGAGTAGTATATAACTACAGGTGTATTAAGACTCCAAGCCACACCTCTTTCATGTATGGTCGGGTGTGTGTGTAAGGTGACTAGGTGAAGGAGGAGGTGAGAAGAGAGGAAGGAGATAGGTGAATTCGACAAAATGTCATGTGCTAGTATATAATGGTTGTGTTATGGGCATAGTCTGTGAACCATTGTTTCTGGTCCCTCAATGCAGCCTGTGACCCTGTGTGTGCAAGGTGTGTGGGTCCAGCTCCCAGCAGCTGTACATCATGTGCCTCGGCCAAACTGGCCAATGGAACCTGTGTTGCCAGCTGTCCATATCCAAACCAGCAACCCAACCCAAATATGGACATGCTCTGCCAGTGTACTGGTCTGTACAGTGGAAGCACTTGTCAAGGTGTGTGTGTGTGTGTGTGTGTGTGTGTGTGTGTGTGTGTGTGTGTGTGTGTGTGTGTGAGTGTGTGTGTGTGTGTGTGTATTGTGCATGTGTGTGTGTGTGTGTGTGTGTGTGTGTGTGTGTGTGTGTGTGGTGTTTGCGTGTGTGGTATTTGTATTTGAGTGTGGGTGTGTACACATGTAGATGTAATAGTATTTCTCCATGTCAACATTCAGACTGCACTGACTGTGCTCTATACGGACAGCCTGATGTGAACTGCACCATTTTTACATGTAGTGCAGGACCCGCCTGCATAGGTAAGTGTGCTCTGTTTGGAGGGGTAAAGTAAATGGTGGGGGAGGATGGGAGGGTAAGTGTACCTAATGAGGGGGAGATAAGATAAGGGGTTAGTAGAGCTAGGTACGTGGAGGGGAGGTTAAGGGTAGGGGAAGGCAAGGAGGTGAGGTAAGGGAAGGGAACATAAGAGAAGGAGAGGGTGAGTAGGGAAGAGGAAGTGTGCCCCATGTTGAGGGGAGGGGAGGTGCCTTGGTGAGGTGAAGGAAGGTACAGTGCAATGTGTGTGGAGTGGAGAAGGTAAGGGGAGGAGGGTTGATCGTGGATAGCCACAGCCAAACCTTTGCTCAACGTTGATTACTTGGCCCAGGTTTGGTTACGCATTATTGCATAAGATCATTACTAAAATCTGCTGCTAATCTACTTATCCCTCCCTTCTTCCCTTCACATACATGCCACACACATACATACACACACACACACACATACACACACACACATACACACACACATACACACACACACACACATACACAAGTGGCCATTGCTTTTCCTCCCATCTGTGTTGCACTGATTCTGCTCTGTACTTTTGTGCATGTTTATTGTAAGCATAGCCGCTCTTGTAAATGTGGAAACTCAACTAATGGTTACCTCACACTTCCTACCCCACCATCTGGGGTGAAAGAGGGCTTGGTGGTCATCTATAGTGAGGCTACACTGGAGAACGCACGCTACTCCAAGGGCTCTCTGCCCAGGAAGGACCATCCTAACGAAGACCGCCATTTTGTCACCATGGGTTACGGCACTGCCATGTTTGCAGTGCTGGACGGGCATGATGGTGACAGGGGCGTGGTCCACACACTGGGTGCATTTCAGGAGAGAAGCTCTCAGGTGGACAGCCATTGCCACCAAGATGGAGACATGGCCTCTTTTCTGATTAAGATGTTCAGAGATGCTGAAGATGACTTGTTTGATAAGTTAAAGGATTCCATTCAGGAGTGGGAATCCTTACAAGCTAAGATTACACCTGTGAGTTGTGCAATTTGTTTGCCACTACATGTATGACACTGTCAGTTGATATTACTCTGTAACCGTACCTTCCTCCCTCCTGGTACATGTACTGCTATTAGTCCCTCACTAGCCTCCTCTCCAGTCCCTCACTAGCCTCCCCCCAGTCCCCTCACTAGCTTCCTCCCCAGTCCCTCACTAGCCACCTCATCCCCAGTCCCCTCACTAGCCTCCCCTGTCCCCTCACTAGCCTCCCCCTGTCCCCTCACTAGCCTCCCCCTGTCCCCTCACTAGCCTCCCCCTGTCCCCTCACTAGCCTCCCCCTGTCCCCTCACTAGCCTCCCCCTGTCCCCTCACTAGCCTCCTCCCCAGTCCCCTCACTAGCCTCCTCCTCAGTCCACTCGCTAGCCTCCTCCATAGGTACCTCATCGATACCCCACCAAAAATTTGTACCTTATACATGTACATGTAGCAGTGTACAGGGTGTTTCTCAATCAAGGAAAACTGTTTATAAATTAACCACAAGCTTAAGCAGTTAAACTGCTTGTGGTTAATTTATAAACAATTTTTACGCGTGTTTACATCAACATCAACATTTAAGCCCACGTTATTAGAGCATTTGGCAAAAAAAGAACTGTTTGTGGTTAATTTTTATTGATTGAGAAATACCCTGTATATGGTACAAATTGGGTTGACCCATTTCAGTTCTCTTGACCCAATTTGAATTGGGTTGGTGTTTTAGAACCGCTATGTTGTTTTTGAGGATTGGGCACAGTTTGGCCATTTTGGTAATAAAACACAATGCTGTTTCGAGTTACTATACACTTGGTGTTAATGTCCAATGAAATTGAAATTGCATTATATGAATGTGTGACAATACTGCTTATAATATTTAAATGCAAACAGGCTAATGCTGCACGAGTCGTTATGCAGTCTTCATTTCCAATCCTATTGGACTCCTTGATGCACATTCAGTGGAACATTTGACACATTCCAACATATCTTTGTCTTTGGTAGTCCAGCACGTGCAAAGTACCTCAATTTTGTTATTTTTTTATGTCCCTACGCGCTCTCCTTCTGTTCAGCCTTTCGAAGGGGAAGGGTTGTATCGCTCCATCCTCCAAGCGCTGTAGTAAATGACCCCGCATGGATGTATACCTTCAATGTTGAAGTGCAAGTACTGTGGGTCGTCCCCAGCATGGCAAATGCTAACGCAAAACGACCACAATCTTCTGAATTATTTTTCCCATCAAATGGAACAAATTCTGCGTTGATAAGACGCTCAGTTAAAAACAATCGAACAGATCTGCTGCTTTGTACTGAGAGAAATTGCTGTGTTCATACTGTCATTAGGGTGTGTACTGAACCAATTTTCAGGTTTTACAGTTAATCAATTATTCGCGATTACTTATTCGGTTGACTATGCATTTAGTAGAATAGCAGGTTACTGATTTCTGAATTTCCTTTAGTCGAAATAACCGATTCTGTTTTTCTTAGTCGCGATTAGTCGATATTCGTTTCTTTCATATGCAGAAATCGGTAGAAAATGGATTACCCCTTTTATATGCTCTTCGCTTTTCCCGCCTGTACAACGGCTTACTAACGTGTTAATTAATCAGTAAAATGGTTGTAATTAATACTTAGTCTGGGGACCCGGCTGAACGCGCAGTGGGTACGGCAATTTAAATACATTTGCAGTATAGTACATGCAGAGATAATTTATATTATCTCTGGTACATGTATGTTAATCAAACACAGTATATACTCTTTTGCACAGGTGTCCAAATACTTAGGTACACTCAGACTGGCACTTCACATCTTGAATATCGTACATAATTATCTTGATTGGTGGCTTAGTCATATGCGTGGAGCGGTGTTTCACCGTGAGATTTCTAGCTGGTTCTGCGCAGTATTCTTATCGAATTATTGAGGGTCATGCTGTTTGAACAATTGATTATAACTGTCAATGGCAGCGGATGGGAATTATACGTGTTTCAGGTGTTTTGTACCTGAAAGGAACATTTTAGTTCTTTTGAGTGGGATGGACATGCTAATATAATTTTATTAGAAAAATAGTAATTAATATAATTTTTGTCATTTTTGTTTTTGTCTCAGTAAGCTACAAATCTAAGAACGTGATTTTCGGTGAAAAAAATGCTTGAAAACATATAAATTCTATCCACCACCATTGAATCATTCCCACCACTGAGTGTGGCGTAACATTGGTATGCGCCTCGTTCCTAGACCAGTGGATACTATTTTATAGGGCCGTTGTATCAGTGATTTAAAGTTGGGCATAAGCAAATGATAAGCATGGCTATACATGTATAGACTTGAGAATGCCAATATAAAAATCGTTTGCAAATTAGTAGCGCATTAATCACCAAAATCGATTCAATGTTTCTAATAACCGATTTTCCAGTTGCTATAAACCTGAAAAATCGATTGGACTTTTTTTTCATAGTCAAAATAATCGGTTTTGATTTATGAAAAAGGTTACACACCCTAACTGTCATATAGACCTTTTAACCACTGCATGGATAGCGCATGTGCCTCAGAACGGACTGCTTGTAATTGGGGCATGCACATATAGTGGCAGGTATATATTGTGCAGACTGAATTCTGATATGCATAGCTTTAAAAAAAGCAAATCCCTAGCTGTATGTATACTATACCTGCTTCTTCGCAGGAACAATTAACGAGAATGCCTTCTGCATCAATTAAGGGCTGGATTATGTCATTTCTCTTGATGAATTGTCGCATTGTTGCGTTGCACAAAGCAGGATTTTGAAGAGATTCTTACCAAAGGCTGAGTGGTATACGTCGCTACAGCCCCTCTTTTCGAGGAAATTTTTCTGATAGGAATGCATGAAATTCAGGCTCACTGACATGAGCGACCTCAGTAGCCATTGCCATTACCAAAACTGTGGCACTGATATCAGTGATATATTATTCAAATCCGGTCAACCGGATTTGAATAGTTGACCCGATTTAAACCAGGTCGACCGGATTCAAATCGGGTCACGTAATCAAATCATAAGTATATATGAATGTACATTTGTACAATGTGTACTTTGATGATCGTGTGTATACATGTATATGTTCAATTATTGTGGGGGGAGGGGTCCAGTGGAGCATGATGGCATGCAGACCAAATGGTGCCATTGATGGGATTAGAGCAATGGGGAGTGGGAGATAGTTATAGGGGTGGGGCTGGTCTTAGGCCTGATGGGTAGTGATGCAACTATTTGTGTGTTGTGTGTCGCATGTGTGTACATGTGTGTGTGTGTGTGGTGTGTGTGTGTGCTTGTGCCTTGTAGGGCATGAAGTCCTATCAGGCATGCCAGCAGTACCCTCGTGAAGTGGCCAGACTTGCGGAGCTGGAGCCCCTCATATCAGGAGGGTGTACTGCTGTAGTGGCTGTGGTCTGTGGGAACAAGCTCTATGTGGCCAATGTTGGAGACTCTAGTGCTGTGGTCGTTTACCAAACCCCCAATGGATCATTGGAGACATGTCAGTTGAGCACTGACCATGATGTCAAAAATGAAGATGAACTAAAGAGGTTGGAGCAGCTGGGACTGGACCCAGAGGAACTGAAGAGAGATGGACGTCTTGGTCCACAGGAGAACACCCGATCCATTGGAGACTACAACATCAAGGGAGGGTACAAGAGTGTGGACATCTTGAGGTGAGGAGTAAGGAGTAGGGTGTGGTCACCTGAAGTGTGTCTCATATATTGATAACTAAACATGTATGCATGCAAGTAGGTATGCATATTGACAGTCACAACTACATGAAGCTAAATGGTACCCACTTTGTTCAGCCTCACTAATTCACTGTGCAGTGCCAGGAGATGTACATTTAAAACAATTCTTTAAATCCAGCCATGCCTCAGGTCCACCTGGGACTGCTGAGCCCTCTGTTATTACAGTGGATATAGAAGAATCCTTCCTCTACCTCATGGTCATGAGTGATGGAGTGTACAAGAGCATTGAGGCAGCAGTAGATGAAGCCCAGACCATTGGTGCCAACCAGGTTCTGGCCAACATGGTACACACCTCTGCTCAAACACCAGGTGTGGAGTTCAGCTCCATAGCACAGAGCACACTGGACCAAGTGGCCCATCTCCATGAGGAGGCCTTCCAGAGGAGTGCTCAACAAGACATCAGATCTCCAAAGGCCACAGCATGTCGCAAGAGGGACGACATGACCTTAGTAGTGTACACATTTCATGGTGCCAAGGTGATGCATTGAATGTTCACATTGTGCCCACATTGCATGGTGCTAAGGAATAACAAAGGAAATTATTATTGAATAAATATTGCAGACCTACATTATTTAGCAAATCAACCCGGCTGTCACGGGTGTTTCAGAGTGGACATTTACGGATATTTAGATGTCCAATTGCACATTTACGTAAAAATGATTTTGGTAGCTCATTAACGGGCTAACATTTTCAAGGCCTGTTTCCGCTACAACCCAGTTTCACTACGCCTCTCTATTGATAATTCCAAGCATAGTATTAGTCTAAGCACAAACCCAAATCAACTGCTCACATGTTTACAGCATTTCAACATACGGCGCAACGTTTCTAGTAATCACGTGCCCCTTAATTCGTTACGAGTGCATCTTTTGGTGGGCTATTTGTGAGGCTCTCGAACTTCCAGGTGAGTTGTGACGATAAAATACAGAATCTAGGGGCATTGTAAAACGATTTAAGCTGGGTCATATCTCGAGACGCGATATCTAGAGCATATAAAATCGCGGCTGAAATCTATGAATAATTATCAACATCTTGGTTTTTATATATGCTTTGCGATGGAGTTCCATAACAGTTAGCTTAAAAAACATTGCAGGGTGTGCGGTGGGAGGTTGGTGGTGACAAATAAGTCAAAAAGAAGTATATACAACTCCATGGCCATATTTTACAAAAAGGAGCATAAACTAGCTTTTGGTATCAATGATCACATCGAGATCCACCCATCATCGTTCTGCAAACCGTGTAAGCTAAGGGGAGGGTGTTAAATGCTTTGAGGCAGAAAAAGCTAATACCATTTAAAAGTTTGGTCGTGCCCTGCAAGTGGAAAGCCCATACTATAGACAAGTGTGAAGTGAGTAAGGAGCAAATTATAACTGAATTAAATTGCATGATCACATTTAGGTTTGCCAGCACTTTGAGGTGCTGGTGAAAGGTGGTACGAAGAAAAAAAGGTGACAAAACATACTGCCAAATGTCAAGTGAATCACTACAGTCATTATTTACACATATTGGGTACATTGCACCAGTTTCGATTTCAACCAGTGTCCAGCCAGCTGCTACACAATCAGTTTCTGCCATCAACTATCTAAAGTGTCCACTCTGCCTTTGTATTCTGCACAGACCAGTAGAGCTACCGTGCCAAAGTCTTGTCTGTGCAGAATGATATTGTCGGCAAACAACACATTCCTGTTGCCATGACAACTCACCTTTAACTGCTGCCAGCATAAATGCAGCTCCTGACGTCTTCTTGTCCCTCCTAAGTGATGTATTGCTTCAATGCAACTCATGTAAAACAGACCTTCCAGCAGGAGCGTACCTCTCACATGTTTGCAAAACCATCTTCTCCATGTGGTACTGAGGTAAACGTACCATCTGTAATTCAAAATTCAAAGAATGAAAGCCCAGAGCCCAAATGTTTTGCAGATTTCATCTGGGGGGGTGAGGGGGGGGGGGGGGGTGGGGGGGGGGGGGGGGGGAAGAGTAAGTAAATTTGTACAGCAATAATAATTACATGAACTACCGGTACTCACCATCATTCCAGCCAATAACTCTTGTAAGGATTACAAAAGGTCAAGGCCGAAGTTAAGCATCAAAGCCGGTGAACTTTGAGTCATCACCTTCAACAAGTGAGGCACATACTGAATGATGATTGATGTATACAAAATGTGGCCCAGCAGTATCTTGTTCTCCTCATGGATGCTCAGCAGGTTGCAGACACATTTGAAGGGGCATTTGCTAGGCTTGGAGCATGCCACTCCATCCATGACCAATGTTTTGTAACTGACAGATGAGAAATGTGGAGAGAGAGTTAGGATATAGCAACATGATGTCATAGCTGTGGATGGGTATTAACTATGTGATTATTTTTTGCTATTGTTTCCATTCTGAACTACTTTAGAACCAATTTCCCCATGGCCAATGAAAATATCTCACCCTTAGAGGAGCACACAGTTCGAGTGGGTGAGAAGATACAACTTATGATTTGGCATGCTTGGTGAACAAGGTGCTGAATCAATTCACCGGCGATTCAACGCACTGAACACCAACTACAGTTCAATTGGCATTTCAAGAGGCCTCGTGGATATGTAACGATGCACCAGTTCAGTGACTTCAGTCTGTTTAGGTTTATCCGATCGTACTTCTCGGCCATGAATGGATGGCATTTCAATTTTTAGACCATCTCCTCGGACAAAGCAGCACATGCACATTTTCCACTGATATCCGTTGATTTTTGCTGCCATATGAACTGCATGGTGATGGCATACAGACCGACAGTCCATATTCATGTTTATTGAATTTTGCAATTGCCTTTTGTTGAACCCAGTTGAGGAGAACAGGATGCCCTGTTACTGGAGTTCGATTTTAATAGCATATTTTATGCAATTATTTATTATCGATGGCCAAAAGCTAAACAAGCACTGCCTCGGGCTTTGCCACAATGACATGGCAAGTAAGATGATATGGTCCAAGGCATACTCCAAAGCACGTCCCTGGTCTCGCCGCGTACGATACGCAGTGCGCGCGGACTCACCATTAGGGTGAATAGAGGAGGTGTTGCTATAAAGTTGCTATAAATATGTACCACATGAGCAGTGTTGCCGCGGCCAGCCGTGGCCGTCCGGTAACCGTCAAAAATTGCCGATTTTTGTGCTGACCGTCAGTGGTCGTGAACCGCCAACATGCCTGACCGTCTGAGCCGGGAAGTACGGTGGCCGTCATATATTTGGCGGCTGACCGTCAAAATTATGAGCCGGTCTTTCACGGTCACGATTAATTAATTCACAATAAAACTGCAATTATAACGGACATAAATATTAAGATTATACTGTGCCAGTTACATAAACCCATGTGTAACATGCATGCATGCATGCATGCATGCACACTGCTACATCCCATAAAGTGTTTTGAATAGACCCCTTGTTTAATAATAGAGGAAGCTATATCTGTATTCGTGTGTGTGATTGGAGTTTTGAAATACAGAGATTTGACCGTCGCGTATAGTATAGCGCGCTGTATTATGGCCGACACGACGATCGTAAAGAACCCGATTCTAATTAGGAGGAAGAAAACTGATCCATCTGCCAACTTCCCCAGTTTTCCCAGATTTCCCACATTCCCACAATTTCCCCACAGTCTCTAAAATGGCACTGAAATATCTGGCTATTCCAACATCAGGTACACCATCAGAGCGAACTAAACTAATACTTGAACGCAACGGACTCTGCCCGGCTAGAAAGAGTTTTGCTGTTACGTTGTGTTTAAACTTTAAACATATATCTATTTAATTAATTTATTTTGGTAAATTTATTTGGTAAATTTACACCAAAAAGGCAAGTAATGGCATTAGGAAATGCACTTATAAACTGCCTGAACTATTTATAAGGGAATAGTTTACAAAAGGGGGTAAGGTCCTTCCTAGATGTTTATACCTATAATTAAGCTGTTCAGCATACTTTTTTGACGTATACATGTAAGCTTGTACAGGCCGGTAATTAATTCCCAGCTCAGCTTGACGGTTGACCGCCGACCGTGACCGCCAAACTCAAGATTTGACGGTTTTGGCGGTCAGAAATGGCCGTGACCGTGTCGGATAGGCTGCTAACGGTTGGCCGTGGCCGTGACCGGGAAGGATTGATGCCGGCCATTGCTGCATATGGCCGTGACCGTGACCGTCAGGGGTCTAATCCGGTCAGCCGTCCGTCCGGGACTTGTTCCAATTAGTCAGCCGCGGCAACACTGCACATGAGATGGATCACTGCATGCCTTCCGTTGTTCGCTCTCAGCCGCTTATTGTTTTCTCGTGCCCAGCGCGTAACTCCTCTATAAAATACCAACCGGTCGGTTGAGGTTGTTCTAACTCAGTACCGGTTGAAGCGGTTATTTAGCCGAAATTTAACCAGTTGAGGCGGTTATTTGAGTCACCATCTGGCCTGGGAATAGTGGGATGGAAGAGGGCTTGGTGAGTCAGGTGGTCATCTATAGAGCTCTTTCACGGTCACATGACGCGTGGGCTTTAATTGCGTTAATTGCTTTATTGTCCTCCATCTTGGAGCTTGGTTTACTATGGAAATGTATGGGCTTATGATAAGTTGCTCACGCTCGAGGGCACAGGTAAAATAATCATATGTTTTAAAAATGTTAATTTTGTGTTTGAGCACAATAGTCTCTAGACGGCACTCTGTAACACACCAAAACCAAACGTAAGCCCATACTTCTCCACAGTAAACGGGCACCAATATGGCGGACTAATTAGAGGATGAATGCAATTAAATCACGCGATGAAAGAGCTCTATAGTGCGGCTACACTGGACAGTGGCGTAGGAGCTGTGGCGGCATGGCCGCTGCACTTTTCCATTAACAACAAAATAATAATAATAGGCCGTTGACATGATACGTATACAAGCGCGCATGTATCAATTAGCTGAGCAATTGCTGCTAGTTAATTACATTAAAATCGATCGAGAGACACTACAATGTAGCTATACTATAGCTTAAGCTAGCTTATTCCGTCACAAGCATTAATTCAGTCCTGTAGACGCTAATAGGCGTCAAATAGGTGTTTACTGTTACCAAGGTATTTTTGGTGAGGTGACCACAAACCAATGAAAAATTATACCAATTTGAGATGAAGTTCTTCATGAAAATGGCTTCGTTGGGTGTCGTTAGATTATCCCTTCCTGCAACACAAATTTTTTTTGACCGCGTATGAGATCAAATCATCTAACAATTAAACCGGCAAAGGCATTGATTGATTTTAAGCTACCCTTACTACGTAGTTCCCGGAACAAGTGGCCTTGGCTGCAGTGGGGGGGCATACATGAAAACGGCGCCCCCCCCCCCCCCCCCCCCCCCCCCCCCGGCGTTGTTAATGAATAGCTGTCCGCCTTCGGCCGATTCAACGAGCGGGGGGGGGGGGGGGGGGGGGGGGGGGGGGTGTGCTGTCCGCCTTTGGCTGATTCAACGAGCGGGGGGGGGGGGGGGGGGGGTGCTGTCCGCCTTCGGCCGATTGAACGAGCGGAAGGGGCCGGGGGAAGGTGACAGTGATTTACCGATTGACCGTGCACATGCACATGCGGAATACAGGCGAGTTAATTTGTTAATTTAATCAAGATTTATAACGAGATATCGGACGATTGATCGAGGTCATAAAGCGGCAGGTGGGTTGGTGCCTCCCCCCCCTGGCCCCCCCGGCCAGGCCGCCACTGCTTGGCTGCACTATAGTACGATCCGGTAACACACTCAGGATCGGTCAACTTTACAGACGATCGAAATTATACTTTCAAATTCGATCCAGCAACAGGAACTATCACATGGGATAATGCAGGAAATTTTTGGCACACTCTTCGCATCACTGATAACTACTCCTCAAACCCGCATGGCCCTGCTTCGACAACTATCAGCGGTTCTCCATGTGCATGTGGTCCAATAACTGCCAATTTCCTCGATTCCAATCGCCCCTCTGCACAAGGCTATTTTGATGCAACAACGTTATCTGGATCAGTAATCTTCACCGACGATCGTGTTTATCTTTACACTTTCGATCCAAAAACAGGTGTGATCCAGTGGGATACTCCAGGCAACGTTTGGTACCCTGTGCACTAAAAACGACGGACGAGATTCTGAACAGCAATTATCTAATAAGAACATGATGATTTGCATCTTAAATGCATCAATTTTGATACTGATATTTTCATGTAAAAATTTTAAATGTATACCTTTGATAAGTGATATCGAGTCATACATTGCACTTCAACAGGCACCCTCTCATGTACAGCTGCAGACATATGGGTGCTATTTACAATAAATACAGGATTATTGTGCGCAGTGAAAATTTAAATTTTGCTGGGAAGCTGTAGCAAAATTGAAAAATTTAACAGCAGGCCGAAATGCCTTTATCTGTATAGAGCAACCGCAAACGGACTGGATCACACACACATACACGCACACACATGTACACACACACACACACACACACACTCACACACACACACATGTACACACACACACACACACATTTACACACACACACACATGTACACACACACATACCCCCCCACACACACACACACACACAAGTGGCCATCGGTCTTCCTTCCGTATGACTGTCCGTATGCTTAGCACTAATCCTGCTCTGTGTTCTGCTGTCTGCACTTGCTCATTTGAAGCAAGGCCACACCTGTAAATGTGGAAACTCTACTACTGGTGGTTACCGCCCACTTCCTGCCTCGCCATCAGGGATGGAAGATGGCATGGTGAGTCAGGTGGTCATCTATAGGGAGGCTACACTGGACAGTGGCGTAGGAGCTGCGGCGGCATGGCCGCTGCACTTTTCCAATAACAACAAAATAATAATAATAGGCCGTTGACATGCGCATATATCAATTTACTGAATCAGCTGAGCAATTGCTGCTAGTTAATTGCATTAAAATATCGCTCGCGAGACGCTAGCTTAAGCTAGCTTATACCATCACAAGCAAAACTTCGGTATTAACCGATTAATTCCTGGCTGTAGAGTGTAGACGCAAATAGGCGTCAAATAGGTGTTTACTGTTACCAAGGTATTTTGGGTGAGGTGACCACAAACCAATGAAAAATTATATCAATTTGAAGTTCTTCATGCACATGGCTTCATTGGGTGTCGTTAGATTATCCCTTCCTGCCACACACCAAAATTTTTTGACCGCGTATGAGATCAAATCAACTAACAAACCGGCAAATAATTAAGGCATTAATTGGTTTTAAGCTACAACGGCTACCACAAGTGGCCTTGGCTGCACATAGCTGTTTTATATTACATGCACAGAGGCAAGGCCAAGGTCTCAAAACAAACTTACTGTTAACTGCTTACAGTCTTTTGGAGTTTATCTACGCAAAAAGCGTTGGCTTCTATGGGGGTGGGGGGGGGGCCATACCCCCTGCCGGGCTGGGCGGGAGGGGGCTCACCCTCCCCGGGGAGGCGGGGGAACCACCGTTATTGGCCGCTGCACTTTATGTTTCCTTCCTACGCCACTGCCGCTACTCCATGCAAGGGCTCTCGACCCTGGAAGGACCATCCTAACGAAAACCGCCATTTTGTTACGGCACTGCCGTGTTGGACGGGCATGATGGTGACAGGGGCGTCAGAGGCGGCCCCAGCATCTACCGAGGGGAGGGGCAAAACACACGGGGGGGGGGGGGGGGGGGGCGCCAAAATGGGGCGTGGCTTACGATACTCCGTATACGCGCGTAGCCGTTTGACTCTGGATTGTTGCTAATAATGCATGCGAGCGAGTTTTAGTCTCTTTGGATTGTAGTAGTTTTAGGGATTGGGGGTGGGGGGAAGGGGGCGCCATAGCCTGTGATGGGGGGGGGGGGGCCAAGGCCCCCTGGGTCCCCCTCCCCCCCCCCCCCCCCCCCCCCCCCCCCCCTCCGGCCGCCTGTGGGCGTGGTCCACACACTGGATGCATTTCAGGAGATCCGTATCACATATTGTGCATGGTTGCACATCAGCGGTTCCTCCAATGTGGGATCATAACGCCATAACAAGTATACTATATTTAATTACAGAGGCCATTTATCTGTGTAGTGCAACCGCAAACGGACTGAATCCGGCCGCAATGCATGCGGTTGCGCGCCTCTGGAATGCATTGAGGAGGCTATTTAAATTGCCAACTAACAGAAAATAGGGCACATCACCGAATGAGCGAAATGGCTGCTACAATCAGTGGGACGTACTGGTCAACTCAAGGATCAGATGTGGCAGCTCTTACAGCAGGCTTGAATGGCGTCATTACAGCTCAATTCTTGAGCTCCAAACGACCAATTGCGAAAGGACACTACGATCCGGTAACGCACTCAGGATCGGTCAACTTTACAGACGATCGAAATTATACTTTCAAATTCGATCCAGCAACAGGAACTATCACATGGGATAATGCAGGAAATTTTTGGCACACTCTTCGCATCACTGGTAACTACTCCTCAAACCCGCATGGCCCTGCTTCGACAACTATCAGCGGTTCTCCATGTGCATGTGGTCCAATAACTGCCAATTTCCTCGATTCCAATCGCCCCTCTGCACAAGGCTATTTTGATGCAACAACGTTATCTGGATCAGTAATCTTCACCGACGATCGTGTTTATCTTTACACTTTCGATCCAAAAACAGGTGTGATCCAGTGGGATACTCCAGGCAACGTTTGGTACCCTGTGCACTAAAAACGACGGACGAGATTCTGAACAGCAATTATCTAATAAGAACATGATGATTTGCATCTTAAATGCATCAATTGTGATACTGATATTTCATGTAAAAATTTTTAATGTATACCTTTGATAAGTGATATCGAGTCATATACATTGCACTTAAACAGGCACCCTCTCATATACAGCTGCAGACATATATGGGTGCTATATATAATAATGATACAGGATTATTGTGCGAGTCCCTGATCAGTCCAGTGAAAATTTAAATTTTGCTGGGAAGCTGTAGCAAAATTGAAAAATTTAACAGCAGGCCGAAATGCCTTTTAATTATCTGTATAGAACAACCGCAAACGGACTGGATCACACACACATACACGCACACACCACCGCGCGGAAGTGTATCGTATGCAGAACTATGCAGACTCTGCATATGATACCATATGCTGATACATATGCAGCAATGCTAGTCGGGATACATATCGGGACCAGTATGTCGAATGCTTAGTATGAGGACTAGAATGCAGATGCGTGTCTATAGTGGTAAAGTGTGGACCAATATCGGGAGTGAAATGCAGATATGTGAAGGGTAGAAAATTATGCGGATATATGTATGTATATGGAAGTGTATATATACATTGCAACTAGTACTGCATGCTTTAATTTGTGATGCATTGTACAAGCGAACTGCAATCAACTGACGTACATCAGCCATTCAAGCGGTACACGGGCAGACAACACTTCGTGCCGTACACACCGAGACCGCTGTTACGTTGATACTAGTACGGCCTACTGCGCTATTATCCAAAGTGTATACCGGTAACAGGGGCGGATACAGGAATTTTTTAAGGGGGGGGGGGGCACGGTTAATAAAAGTTATAAGAAAGTGGGCGTGGATCCCAAGAAGGGGGTGGGTGCGGGAGGGGGATATGCCCCCTCCCACGCGGAGCGCGGAAGCTTTTGATACTATTTAAGTATTAAAGCACTAAAACTATGCTAGTTTTAGTGCTTTATTTATATGTACAATTAAAAATTGCACTAAAAGAGAAGTATTTGCGCATGCACCGTGCGGTTAGATGAGCAAATAGTTTCGGGCCTAAAATTGTTGCGAAAAATTCTGCCATGTGCGTCGGACCTATCGCACATTGTGTATCATAGCCATAATGCTTCATTTGAGTCATAAATAGCAAAATAGGGATATGAAATATTCATTTTGAGTCACTTTCCTTGTGATATATAAGGCGCCGGCCCGCCCGGCCGAGGTTGGTTTCCGCAGCAAAAAAAATGTAAGAAAATCATATGAAAAGCAACGATTGTATGTGCATGCAGGCTGCATGTAATGAGTCTGTATCAGTATGTATATGTGTCAGATCACTTGTAAAATCAAGTCTCGATTTGCGGCCTTCTTTTCTTTTTTCATTTTTGCTGTGTTCCTCTCCCACAATATGGCGATAAATATGGCCTTAAGAGGGCTTCAGGCTTCATGAGTGCTGTTGCTGTTCCCTTGAGACTGACAGGTGCTCCTCCCCCTCCACCCCGGTGTGCCCCCCCCCCCCCCCCCCCCCCCCCCCCCCCCCCCCCAGATCCGCCCCTGTCAGTACATTGTATATGGATATCAGCGCTGTAGCTAACCGCAGCACCGTTTCGTGCGGTTATAATCGCACGCGGTACGCAAAATACACTCATGAATATTTAATGAGTCGTCCGGATGGGGGGGGGCACGTGCCCCCGGTGCCCCCCCCCCCCCCCCCCTGGATCCGCCACTGGGTAACTAGACAGCCAAAACAAGACCTGCAATCGTATGGCATATTATGTCGAATTTGTGTAACAAAGTAATAAGGGGGCGTTTGCAGACGTATATTAACAACGTCATCTGCCAATTGTGGGATAATTAATTGTTCTCTGAACTAGAGGCCTATTTTTAAAACTCAGTGGAGTGGAAAGTAGTCTGCAATCTTGTGAAGCGGAGCTAACCGATTTGCCCAACGATGGTGACTACTAGTAACTGGATTCGCGCTGTGTATAGAAACGGTAAGCCGGTTATTGTGGGTTATTATTGCACATAGCTCAGATAGCATACCAGCACATGTGCTGGCGCGTGTTTTAGTTTTGCCAGTGCGTATCTCGCATACTACAGTGCATGGAAACCATCACACTTGGAACAATATAATTTTTTGGTACTTTTATTGACAACACTTGAATTTATTTCAATAACAATAAGCTCAAATGCAAATCTGACAACGTAGGCATAGTGTACAACTATTTTTCAATATATACTGAAAGTTAAAAAGCATCACGTGACTATTTACTTTTGTTATCAAATCTTGTTGTGACCCCAGTACTAAAAAAATTGTAAGCTGAATTCCTCCTCCTGTAGGCAATAGATCTTAGCCAAATTTGCAATACATCTAGAGAACAAGCATCACCAACCTTTGGCCGCGTCCGTTTTTAAGTCCGGTAAATAGTTACAGTTTTATCGAGCTGGATGTGCGTTTTTAGCTCGTAAAAGCTTTAGGGATGCTATTTCGTAGTACGCTCTTACTGAACGGATATATTTCGTCTCCGACTCGTCTCATGTTAGATCTATCCAAAAAGCGTACTTCGGAGGCGATAGACCCTCTTTTGCCGTTAAAAAAGTGCTATCAAAGCTGAGTACCTGAAAACTTCCGCCATTTTCCTATGAATTGCATTTGAAACGTCATCACAGCGTCATTTTTTCGTATGAATATATTTTTAATGTGACGTCTTCGGTATATGTATATATCCAGTGGGTGCAAATATAGATCTAATATCTATGGTGCAAGTGCTGTCAATGGAGATTGCAAAAAGCCACTCACGACAAACGGCTAGTAAATCAGCAGCATCAATATCATATGGGCAGGCCTAGAAGTGGCAAAAAGCAAGAGGCAACGCCAAAAACTGGAGACGAAAAGCGGTACCGTGGAATTAATAATATAAGCGGTCTGGATGGTAGGCCTATTGGTACGCTGGACCGCTTATTCCACCGCTTTTCGTTTCCAGCATTGGAGTTGCCTCTTGCTCATTGCCGTTTCTAGAGGCCTGCCCAGATTGTTGCTGCTGCTTTTACTAGCCGTTCGTGGCCCACAGGTACTGGATAAACAAAGACCAAAGACGTCACATTAAAAATATATTCATACGAAAAATGACGCTATGATGACGTTTCAAATGCAATTCATACGGAAATGGCGAAAGTTTTCAGGTACTCGTCTTTGATAGCACTTTTCTAACGGCAAAGGAGGGTCTATTGCCTCCGAAGTACGCTTTTGGGATAGATCTAACATGAGACGAGTCGGAGACGAAATATATCCGTTCAATGAGAGCGTACTACGAAATAGCATCCCTAAGTCCAGCTCGATAAAACTGTAACTATTTACCGGACTTAAAAACGGACGCGGCCAAAGGTTGGTGATGCTTGTTCTCTAGATATACTGCAAATTTGGCTAAGATCTATTGCCTACAGGAGGAGGAATTCAGCTTACAATTTTTTTAGTACTGGGGTCACAACAAGTGTTAATAACAAAAGTAAATTGTCACGTGATGCCTTTTAACTTTCAGTATGTATTGAAAAATAGTTGTACACTATACCTACGTTGTAAGATTTGCATTTGAGCTTATTGTTATTGAAATAAATTCAAGTGTTGTCAATAAAAGTACCAAAAAATTATTGTTCCAAGTGTGATGGTTTCCACTGTAGCGCGAATCACGAATAATGACGAATTGCTGTCAACATCAATGAGAATGTAAAGTACCTTGAAGACACAGACCTGCTAAAATTTAGGTCTGATGCTGGGGACACTGTTTTAGCTGATCATGAGCGTTCATAGGCGGCCGGAGAGGGCGCCCAGGGGGCCTTAGCCCCCCCTCCTCCCCAGGCTATGGCGCCCCCCACCTCCAATCCCTAATCCACAACATGCGGAGCATAATTTAGCTTCTAGCGCTCGCTCGCATGCATTATTAGCAACAATCCAGAGTCAAACGGTTACGCGCGCATCAGAAGTATCGTAAGCCACGCCCCTTTTGGCGCCCCTCGTGTTTGCCCCTCCCCTCGATAGATGCTGGGGCTCGTTTAAGCAAATGGACTAAAATTGCAACTTACCGTTCAAAGGTGTGAAAAAAGTATCGAAACCAGGAATTCAATGCTCAAAAATTTTACCGGGGGCAGGGCCCCCGGACCCCGTTCCTAGCCCCCCCCCTTTCAATATTCCTGGATCCGCCCTTGGACCTCGATGGGGAACATACAATCCCCCTGGGGTTGGAAGGATGACACTCAGACAGGTTTACATGCACCCTTCCCATCCCCTCCCCCCATATTAAAAAATTAGTAGGCAAGTGAGTAGGAATAGGAGAGAAGAGAGAGGAGGGTGAAATGGTATGATCAGAGAAAGTTGAAACGGCGAGGTGGAAAGGACATCGATGGAATAGAGAAATTCTTACAGATGCTCACCTGAAGAATACTTGCTCATTTAATATAAAGAGAAAGTAGCGAATATATGAAGTAGCCTGGAAAGATAAGCATACGTAACTCGTTAGCATGCGCGCGCGCACTAGCTTTATACATGTATAGTATGTCTATGCCTATGCAATGGTTCATGCCATATTGCTGCGTGTACTATACGCACCGTATACGCCACATGCATGCACGGTGTTCTGTATGCGGCTCAAAAGCTAATAGGGCCCTTACCTTTGGACTTGTGGAAAGAGTCTAGTCGATCGACTTAAACAGCCAAAGTACAGGCACCTCTCTTTCAGCCATAATTTAAAATTATTTTTAAAAATGACTTTTGATAAAATTTCCGGCCAATCTAAAGTCGGCATTTAAGTTTCGACCAGTATACTTCATAAATTTTAGAATGGACTGTATACCAGCGTGCATGTCGTCATTGACCATCTGTTCCTATTTACTTGCCATACGTTGCAGTTTTAAGATATTTGATGTACTTGTGCAGATGGGCGGGGCACGTAAACACCCTGTCTCAAGCCGTCAAGGCCTGGTTAGACTGATCCACGGTTAGAAGAACTTGTGGATGCTAACATGGTCAATTGCAAGCCCACACCATAGAACTGCACTAACTCATGAAGTAAAATCGATACTGTACTATAATTAAGGTATAAAATTATACTGTACATGTATTCTAATAGATAACTATACACATATCACGTGAACATTGCCATGGGAACGCTTTCCCCATATGCATATCAGTTACATGCTTTATTTCCATATCTGATACCTGTAGACAGTGATGCCGCGGCCACCACTGGCCGTCCGGGACCGTATTGATTTGACAGCTCAGACGGCCCGGCCGTGACCGTGACCGTCACTAAACAGGAGCACGTGATCTAACCGTATGAAATTCGCTGGCCGTCAAAATTCTGGACTGTTGACCGTGGCCGTCAGGAATTTTCACGGACGGCCAGTTTTACTCACGTGATGGTATAAATTTGGTGTTTTAATTACTCAGTGCATGTATTTTTTGGTTCTGGTATCTCAAGTTTGGCTTTCTTCGCTATTCTACTAGTACTCATGACCTAACCATTTTTGTTTCCGAGTTCTCATGTTATCTAGCTGCATGGCCTGCACTCAACAGAGCGTTGGACCAAAGTTGTCACGTGCATATGTTTTGAACGCGTGGCCCGATTATAAATATGCCGTAATAAAATACTTACACTAAGACTGAATGCAAGAGATCACTTTTGTATTAAATTTTCTTTGTAGCTTTTGAGCTCGAGGCTGTTGCCACTGCATGGCTAAGCCTGTAAAGCGCGATTAAAGCTCTCAGTTTGTTATGATACGTTTTAAATAATAATTCTTGCACTTTTTGTTACGCAATGACGTATTATAAATGCCTAAAGCCTGGCCGTCCGTGACCGCATCGAAGATAGATGGCTGCCGGCCAGGCCGTGTACGTTGACCATGGGCGCCCCCAGCTTTTCTGGAAAGGGGGGGGGCCATGATGAGGGCGAGGGGCGCCGGTGGGCGGTGTCGCCCCGGGGAGGGTGCGGGAGGGGGCACCCCTCCCGCTCAGCCAGGGAGTATGGGGAAGCGCTGTAAGCTCCCCCATTGGGGTCTGGGGCGGAGCCCCAGAAGCCAACGCTTTTTTCCGAAAACTACGCAAAAAAAAGCGAGGCCTATTAAGATTAAAGTAGTACGTTCCTAGGCTATATTGTTTAATCGTGTACAATGTACGAAAAAGGTTAAAACAGCCTTGGTAGTTGGTAGGTGGATGCTGGGAATTTTAATGCTAGCAAAATAAATGAGATCTCCTTAAGTTCTATACTTGTATCAGTGTCAAGAGTGGGGAACGTGGTACAAAATTGGTGGACTGCAGCACGTGGTCTTGAGTCCACCGCACTGTTTACCGTCCCTTAGGATGTCGGAATATACCGTTGAGGGAGGCTGAATTGTCCCTTGTGGAGAATGTCCCCCCGGACATTCAAAACTAGCCCTCTAGTCAGGTAAAATCTCCCCACCTTTTTTCCCCGTGCCTACAGCGTTCTATAAGTGTTTTCGTCGTACTAGTACTGATCCAAATTAAAAACATCTGCACAGTGATATAGCGCATTAAGTACGTGTCTCGACATCAGCTGCGGATGGATTACATCACCGCTACGTGGAAAGAGACTGACATAACAATATTATTCCAACGTCGGGGAGGAATGCAGTGACGTATTTTATGAATATGTTTGCGTCGTTTCCGAACAACGCTTCGCTTGCATTGTTGTTCTTCCTCCATCGCGCATTAAATGCCCAAGGCAGAAACGGTTTAACAAAGTGACTCCCATAGTCAGTTGGAAGACATACGAAGACATCCCGATCCAGTAGTACGTCTACGGAAGTGTTTGTCTTATGTCCATGCGTTCACCCGCTCTGTTCGCCGTACATCCTCCGGTCCATCGCTATCGCAATTAACCAATAACTCCCTACAATAACTAAGGTATACAATTACTAACTACCTCGAATCTGATTGATTCCCCAAAATTCCGGTGACCGTGGACAGCAGCCTCTATCCACGTAGCGGTGATGTAATCCATCGCAGCTGTGGGATCAGGGTCTGGGTACGAGACTAGTCTCGACAGAGGACGATGAGTGCGAGCAAATAAAATAATTACTTTGGAAAAAAAATTATTTTTACGTAGCCGTAGGAAGGTTCTAGCTACATGCATGTGGTTGAAAATGGCCTTTCTATTTCATCGGAAGCCGATAACGGATGAATTATGGGTTCCTCACTTTGGGGGAGAAATAAGTAGAATTAATACTGGAAGCGTGCATGTCGTTCTCTCGGCCCCGAAGGTATATGTTATAATTTTCCACAGTTGCTTACCTGCATGCAGCTGGCCATCTGGGGCGACCGACATAAAGCCTACAAAATGGGTTCAGTCTATTGGAAATCTTTTGGAAAGATGTTTCAGATCCACTTTATTTTGTGCTCTGTCATGAAGCAAATGATGCCAATTTTGCGAAGGATATCGATTCAGCGACACTTGGTCACACTACACCCAATCCTCTGTAATAGCTGCATGAACCTATTGAATGCAAAAACTAAGCAAATCCATTATAAAATATCTGCTCCGTCTGCATGTTACCTAAAATTAAACTCGCTATAAGTTTCTCTTATTAATTAGTACAGTCATTACATATGAAAAAGTAGAGAGATGTAGCCGGCTCCACGTCTGGCTATAATGAATGAATCAGATCGCTAAAGAGTCTATTAAATTTATGATAAAATTCTTTGTGATGGTTATGCAGTGCAGGCAAACACTCCTGCATCCAGTTACACATAGAAATTGCGGCAAGCTCAAGCTTAGTTATAGAAGAGTTGGCCAGCGAAACAGCGAAACGTACTAAGGGATATAGTATAATATACTGCCCACATAAATGCATAATTATAATTTTGCGTTATCTCTGATTAATATCTAACCCGACAATGAGAATTATTATATTCCCTGTACATTGTAATCAAAGTCATATTGGGGGATGGGGTAAATTCAATGACTCCAAATATGCTTTTGCTGCGACTCCCAATTCTCCATTTGGTTGTATGGTTTGGTAGGACGAGAATCGCCACGGAAGAAACAGCCGCTTGCTACCAGACGGATGATCAAATAAGAAGCCCATTCGCTTCCATGTACGACCAAGTCATCATCAACTGCCTCTCTGTTACCGCGTCTGGATCCGTGAATAATGTCGTCCTTTCGGCTTTCAATAGCTCCAACAACGTAGCGGCGCGCTTCACCATGACCTGCGTTGGCAGTGTACTGGTGTCCCTTCCTTCTCCCTTGAACGCCAGTCGTGGTATGGAGTCATGTTCCGAGTCCTGTGAAGATGACAAAGAGCCTTGCAGCGAAAGTAAGACCTCGTGCCCAGTTCATGATCAATACGCGAGTAATAGTAACTACTCCAAGCCACACCTCTTTCTTGTATGGTCGTGTGTGTGTGTGAGATGACTAGGTGAAGGAGGAGGTGAGAAGAGAGGAAGGAGATAGGTGAATATGCATCTACATATGTACATCCCCATGTCATGTACTGTTGTGTTATAGTCAGCATGTGAACCATGGATTGTTTCTGGTCCTCAATGCAGCCTGTGCCTCTGTGTGTGCAAGGTGTGTGGGTCCAGCTCCCATCAGCTGTACATCATGTGCCTCGGCCAAACTGGCCAATGGAACCTGTGTTGCCAGCTGTCCATATCCAAACCAGCAACCCAACCCAAATATGGACATGCTCTGCCAGTGTACTGGTCTGTACAGTGGAAGCACTTGTCAAGGTGTGTGCAGTGTGTGTGTGTGTGTGTGTGTGTGTGTGTGTGTGTGTGTATGTGTGTGTGTTGTTTGCATGTGTTTGTGTGTGTGCATGTGTGTACATGTGTCTGTGTGTGTGCGCATGTGTGTGTGTGTGCATGTGTGTGCATGTGTTTGTGTGTGTGGTACGTACATGTATGTGTATTTGAGCGTACGTGGGTGTGCACACATGTAAACGTAATAGTACTTTACTTACTTTCCATTTCTCATCTCCATGGCAACAATCAGACTGCACGGCCTGTGCTCCATACGGACAGCCTGATGTGAACTGCACCTTTTGTACATGTGGTACACTGTTCACAGGACCCACCTGCAAGGGTAGGTGTGCTTTATTTGGAGGGGAAGGGGAAATACAGGGAAGGGGGAGGGTAAGTGTGCCTTATTTAGAGGTAGAGGGGGAGGATGGGAGGGTAAGTGTACCTTATGAGGGGGAGATAAGATAGAGGAACATGGAGGGAGGTTAGGGGTAGGGGAAGGCAAGGAGGTGAGGTAAGGGAAGGGAACATAAGAGAAGGAGAGGGTGAGGAGGGAAGAGGAAGTGTGCCCCATGTTGAGGGGAGGGGAGGTGCCTTGGTGAGGTGAAGGGTTGATCATGTTCTCAGAAGCCATTCATGGATCAGTGTTATGATGGCTGCATTTGATAACAAGTAGATATAAACCTTCACAAAATAAACAATTATGTGACCCCATTCAGGAAATGAAGTGAAGGGAGAGGGGTGGGGGATCAATTCCCCTCTTGATTTTGTACTATTCAATACCCTTTTGAATACTTTAATAAAATACGCATCTACATGTATACCCTTCTGCTTTAGTGCATATGCTTTTTGTAATTAGTCTTTGTACCAGACCATTAAGTATACGAAACGTGACTTGATATTTATGTATTTTAATTAACTTGATACAAGGGATCTGGTGTGGTGTTTTTGTGTGACCCTCTTTCGATAATGTAGTAATACCACATACCCCACAGGCCACGTATGCCCTACATTTTCTGTGCCCACTCTCACAGGCTGCAGCTATGTTGTCCTGGAAGATTACAATGCTCCTGTTCCCGGCTATGACAATCAAACGACGATGTCATTTCAAGGTATGTGCAGCCAACATGCATGTGTATTGATCCCCTACCCCTCTCACTTCACATGCTCCAGTGCTTCACACTATGACCATATATGGAAGACGTAATATCCATGTACAATTAGCATTTCAATTCTGATTTGGCGTGCTGTCTATTAATGTTGAGGGGTTGGGGTTACTGCGGGATAAACTGTATAGAAAACAGACAGTATCAGGCATTATCCATCAAAACCGGGCTCATCAAGTTATTTTCTAGAAATATTTTCTAATAGCCTACAATGTACAGGTACATGTCCTTTCTTTTATCACAAATTGGACCTTCCATCAGAGTTATAATCGGCACTGAATATTTAATTACATTCCAATGCCACCTTAGTTAAGCTTATCCTGTAAGGTTACGCAAAGTAGCATAAGCAAAACGTTAGGTTTTGTCAAACAATGCAGCACCATACATTTGACATTAACTATAGACCAGCCTTTGCAAGAGTTCCATCCCTTGACCAAGTTGGCCCACATTTAAGCTATGTATATGAATTTGATTAACTACAAGTATTGATAAACGCTATTGGTGGTATATAGGATGTGTAGGCAGTGCTGCTAAAGGCGTGGAAACAATTAATGGGCTAATAACAGGGAACAAGAATGTTTTTTTTTTTTTACTGAATTTTATTCGTATAATTTTGTAAATTACCGTTTATATGCCCGGACCCTACACTTCAGATTACAGCACCAACACTATATTAGCCTTGAGATGAATGCACACAATTTGTTCACTAGTCCAACCAATTCTGAAGCTATTGGTATAATACTCGTTCTTTCCCATTACCTCCCTATCGCAGAGAAATTTGGGACTGGGTACTAGGATGGGCTAAACCCCTTTTTGTTTTCTGCAACCTCACTGTATTGGTTTGGACAACAATCTAACTGATGTTGTAACCCCATCAACTTCTGGGTACTACCGCATGCCCCAGGGTGCTCCCCCCATGCCCCAGGGTACTCCCCATGCCCTCTAGCTGGAACAGGAGATGCATTGCCCCTTCAGTGCCACCTCTGGTAAATATTACCCCCCCCCCCCTCCCCCCACATACATGTATCTCTCTAAAAAAGAGGGATGGTATGTTGTGTGTATCTTTCATCATCTCCTATCCATCACTTTCACCTTCAGTAGATATGCCTGGCATACAACAGGGGAGCATACTACAAGACTCATTCTCTAACTGCCTGTCTCCAGACTTCAGCAAGCGTCCACCCTTTGTGTATGAGAATGGTACCTGCTGTGACCAATGCTCAGGACATCTGTACATGCCGGCCATGCAGGGGGTCTGCTATGGTGAGCGAGAGTGGTGCGGCTGGGGACTAGGGCCATGTGCTGATGGCTGGGGGGACTAAGTACATGCGCTGACGAAAGCTGGGGACTAGGGCCATGTGCTGATGGCTGGGGGGACTAAGTACATGCGCTGATGAAAGCTGGGGACTAGGGCCATGTGCTGATGGCTGGGGGGACTAAGTACATGCGCTAATGAAAGCTGGGAACTAGGGAATGTGAGGCTCCTCCCCCTCAGAAATGAGAGAACATTCCTTTCATGGGTGACACAATACTCGATTATTTAATGGTACCCTGTACATGAGTGCTGTGGTACAGCAAACGTGTGTACCATAACTTCTAGAACTGTATGCATTATGTGCACACATATATGTACATGTCTCACACACACACATACATGCACACATGCACACATACATGCATACATGCACACTCATGCACACATGCACACACACATGTACACACACACACACACACAAACACACACACACAGCTTGTGGCATCGACTTCTGCACCCTCTGTCAGACAGTTGAGGGGGTTTCCCAATGCCTCCAATGTCGTCCCCCCCTGGTGGTCAGTGTTAACATGTCTCTGTGCCTGACCACTGCCGAGTACATGAGAGACCCCTGCGTGGGTAAGTGGGATGGGTCATGGGTGTAGCCATGTGAGAGTTTTTATTTTAGCAAGTAACCCAACTGGGCAGATGTGGGGATTGTGAAAATGTGTGTGTGGTTATTGGAATGGTCTTGCATGATGAGTAAGTCCCTTGTTTGTGTTTGTGGGTGTAGTGACCCATTAATTAGGTAGGCGTGGTCATGTAGGACAGTGGTGTTAGACAGCCAGTCTTATGTGGGCGTGGTCACACACCTGGTTCACATTCAGTGCAGGAGGAGCTGACCAGACTGAAGGAGCTGGCAGCTGAGCAGAGGCTTGAAGAGGACAGAGAGGAGGCAGCTCAACGTGAAGGCCAAAGAGCTTGTAAGTGCTCTGCCCCTACCACATGCCACCATATCCATACAGCAGTACCACCATATCCATACAGCAGTACCACCATATCCATACAGCAGTACCGTGCTATATCCATACAGCAGTACCACCATATCCATACAGCAGTACCACCATATCCATACAGCAGTACCACTATATCCATACAGCAGTACCACTATATCCATACATCGATTGCAAACACACTGTACAAACCTTTGTTTAATGTTGATTTCTAGGCCCCGGTTCGGTTATGCATTATTACATAAGATCAATTCATGGCAGTACTTAAATCTGCTCCTACCTACTTCCCTCTCCTTCCTTTCACACACACACCCATACACATGCACACATACCCACACATACCCCCACACACACACACATACCCCCCACATACCCACTCCCCACACACACACACACACACAAGTGGCCATCGGTCTTCCTTCCGTATGCTTAGCACTAATCCTGCTCTGTGTTCTGCTGTCTGCACTTGCTCATTTGAAGCAAAGCCACAACTGTAAATGTGGAAACTCCACTACTGGTTACCTCACACTTCCTACCCCACCATCTGGGGTGAAAGAGGGCTTGGTGGTCATCTGTAGTGAGGCTACACTGGAGAACACACGCTACTCCAAGGGCTCTCTGCCCAGGAAGGACCATCCTAACGAAGACCGCCATTTTGTCACCATGGGTTACGGCACTGCCATGTTTGCAGTGCTGGACGGGCATGATGGTGACAGGGGCGTGGTCCACACACTGGGTGCATTTCAGGAGAGAAGCTCCCAGGTGGACAGCCATTACCACCAAGATGGAGACATGGCCTCTTTTCTGATTGAGATGTTCAGAGTTGCTGAAGATGGCTTGTTTGATGAGTTAAGGGATTCCATTCACGAGCGGGAATCCTTACAAGCTAAGATTGTACCTGTGAGTTGTGCTAGTACAGGCTGCATAATATATTATGTACACTGCCAATATTACGTGAACCTAAGGGTGTGACTTCAGTTGTGCCTGTTTGAATTCCTCCCTCCTGGTCCCTCATTAGCCTCCTCCCCAGTCCCTCATTAGCCTCCTCCCCAGTGCCCTCACTAGCATTAGCCTCCTCCCCAGTGCCCTCACTAGCATTAGCCTCCTCCCCAGTCCTCACACTATAGTCTCCTCTGGCTACCTCATCGATACCCCCACCCAAACTATGAATAGTCTGTGTACCTTATCCATGTTGTAACGTTAGATGTATGGCACCTGTCATCCATGAAGTGGACTCGGGATGAGCCATATCAATTTTTGTAATTCAAAATCTTTGGAGTACGGATGGCACCCAGAGTGTAATTTGACACCAGATTCGTTCAGCGGATGGAAAGTTAGGTCGTAATGCTCTTTCAATGACCCTAAACCCTAATTCATGCCTTTGGCACACACAGTTAGTAGTATACATGTACAATGTGTACCTTATATCAGTATATGTATTTACAATGTCATGAAATTGAAGTCTTTGGTATATACCTCATGTATACGCTAGAGCAATGGGGAGATGGGAAATAGTTATAGGGGTGGGGCTGGTCTTTGATCTGATGGGTGGTGATGCAACTATTTGTGTGTTGTGTGTACGTGTGCGTATATGTGTGGTGTGTGTGTGCTTGTGCCTTGTAGGACATGAAGTCATATCAGGCATGCCAGCAGTACCCTGGTGAAGTGGCCAGACTTGCACAGCTGGAGCCCCTCATATCAGGAGGGTGTACTGCTGTAGTGGCTGTGGTCTGTGGGAACAAGCTCTATGTGGCCAATGTTGGAGACTCTAGAGCTGTGGTCGTTTACCAAACCCCCAATGGAACATTGGAGACACTCCAGTTGAGCACTGACCATGATGTCCAAAATGAAGATGAACTAAAGAGGTTGGAGCAGCTGGGACTGGACCCAGAGGAACTGAAGAGAGCTGGACGTCTTGGTCCACAGGAGAACACCCGATCCATTGGAGACTACAATATCAAGGGAGGGTACAAGAGTGTGGACATCTTGAGGTGAGGAGTAAGGAGTAGGGTGTGGTCACCTGAAGTGTGTCTCATTGATAACTAAACATGTATGCATGCAAATAGGTATGCATATTGACAGTCACAACTACATGAAGTTAAATGGTACCCACTTTGTTCAGCCTCACTAATTCACTGTGCAGTGTCAGGAGATGTACATTTAAAACAATTCTTTAAATCCAGCCATGCCTCAGGTCCACCTGGGACTGCTGAGCCCTCTGTTATTACAGTGGATATAGAAGAATCCTTCCTCTACCTCATGGTCATGAGTGATGGAGTGTACAAGAGCATTGAGGCAGCAGTAGATAAAGCCCAGACCATTGGTGCCAACCAGGTTCTGGCCAACATGGTACACACCTCTGCTCAAACACCAGGTGTGGAGTTCAGCTCCATAGCACAGAGCACACTGGACCAAGTGGCCCATCTCCATGAGGAGGCCTTCCAGAGGAGTGCTCGACAAGACATCAAATCTCCAAAGGCCACAGCGTGTCGCAAGAGGGACGACATGACCTTAGTAGTGTACACATTTCATGGTGCCAAGGTGCTGCATTGAATGCTTATGTGCAAAACCATTGATAGCTTAAGTGATTGGAATAACACACTCAGAGGTGGCCCCACCATTTACCAAGGGGAGGGGAGGGAAGCCTAAATAGGGCATGACATTATACATGTCTACATATTTTGTCGGTTCCTTATTTATACATGCAAGTGAGCACTAGACGCAACTATAGCCACACATTGTAATCTCTTTGCATCATTGTAACTTTTTTTTGGGGGGGGGGGGGGGGGAGGTGGTGCCATAGCTTGAGGAGGGGGTGGGGCTAAGGCCCCCTGCCCCCCTCCGGCTGCTCATTATGCCACCATAGAACCCTCATTATATTCCATGTGGACACTGATTAGCACACAGAAAACTATTGGTGCAGCATGAACGGAGTATATTATAATTATATAATATAATAATAATTATAATTTTTTTTATTTATTTTTTTATTTTTTATTTTTTAGTATAATTATATATATAATTATAATTATATATAATATAAGCTCATACACACAACACTTGCTATATATACGAAGCTTCAATATTTCTGGCTCAGATAATTGCTAGGCTTGCGATCCACAAGTCTCTGCCAAAGGCACAGATATCTTTTGAGCTTTTCGCAAACTTGAGCATTTGCCTAACAAGAGCGAATGCCAGAGCCATCCTCCGTAGAATCCCATCTTAACTGTAGTGTGTTTATATATAGCAAGTGTTGTGTGTATGAGCTTATATTATATATAATAATATATAATTTTTATATAATTATATATCTGGTGGTTTGTGAGGATAGTGACAGTGAATTGCTGTGACCATGCAATGATGGATCATGGTATCCGCCCCCTTTCTAAGTATATGTATAATTATAATTATAATTATAGTATATGGGAGAAAAGGGACCTAGCGTGTATTATAAAAAAAGTATAATAAAAATGCATTACGTTTGATTTGCTATAACTTCCGAACAATTAACGCTATCAACTTCCTATTTCCAACACTTCATACTGCATCATTTCTCTATGGTAAAATATATTTTGGAGTCTTGCACTTGCTCCGTGTCAGTATTGCAACGTTCGATACCCCACTGGGTTCAAACCCGCCATAACTTTCGGTAGGAGTAATCAATTCGCTTCAAATTCGGTTTGTAGGTAGAGAGGTCCTATACCTATCGATTTGTTCTGTTCGTTGATTTTTATGCCATCCATTACGGAGATACAGTTGAACAAACTACGTGCCCATTTTCGCGCTCGATTCGCGCCAATGATTTGGGCAAATTGCGTTCCGCTCAATGTATGGGGAGGCGGGGATTATAACATTGGCGCGAATCAAGCGGGAAAACGTGCACGTAGTTTGTTCAACTGTATCTCCGTAACGGATGGCATAAAAATTAACGAACAGAACAAATCAATAGGTATAGGACCTCTCTACCTACAAACCGAATTTGAAGCGAATTGATTACTCCTACCGAACGTTATGGCGGGTTTGAACCCAGTGGGGTATCGAACGTTGCAATACTGACACGGAGCAAGTGCAAGACTCCAAAATGTATTTTACCATAGAGAAATGGTGCAGTATGAAGTGTTGGAAATAGGAAGTTGATAGCGTTAATTGTTCGGAAGTTATAGCAAATCAAACGTAATGCATTTTTATTATACTTTTTTATAATACACGCTAGGTCCCTTTTCTCGTAAACTTTCCCATATATACATGTATACTGCAGTAGAAATGCTAGCACATGCACATCAAAGTAATTATTGTTCACTGTTGTATATAATAAAAGCTACAAAAAATCACTATGTACATGTGCATGTGTGATATGCACTCACAGTATCGCAGGAGTGTAGTGGGCATGGTAAAGTAACTATTCTCTATGGAAAACTAATTCAGAACCCACCTGCACAACAATCCCTTCAGCTGCCAGCTGAAGTGCAATTGTAGCATTTTGTTCATTACAACATGCAGTACCATTTCAGTTGATCGTCAGCAGTTGGATACCAAATTCTGCAAAAGTACCATTACCAGTGCAGTTTTAATTTGTGCATGCATGGTCCAGTCTCTGGAATAGGTGAGCTGTTTGGTTGAGATCCAAGCTAGCTATACATGTAGCTGTGCATGAAAAATCACCAAATATAGGGTTGAAACAGTACCCAGAAACAAAATTCAGGTGCAGCAGCAGAGCAACTGAGTAAATAAAATGCCAAGTCCCTTTTCGGGGGTGCAATTGTGCCTGATTCATAATCTATTCATTATAGTGAAAACTTATCAGTTGGATTTTTTTTTTGTTCTGTTTTGATTCAGTTTTCATACTATTGCTACTAATAGGCACAATAAGAGCATTATTAACACGTTCTCTAAATTAAACTAATAACTAATTTGATATTTTTGTTATGCATGCCCTGCACTGAGATTGGGGTGCAGGTGGGTGCTCCGGCCCCAATGGTAAAAAGCAATAATTATAAACCAGCATGCAGACTACAATACACGTACATGCATAAGATACACACACAAGTATAAGAGGAGTACCCAATGAGCATGCATGCATGCATGGTTAATTAAATTTCCTTTTCCAGCGAGGGAAAACTATTTCAGAACGAGCTTGAGCCACTGTTGCAAGCACCCCTGCCAAAAGCAAAACTGCAGCATTTTGTACATTGCCCAGTACCAGTTCACTTGTATCCAATGATCCAGCAATGATGACTCCTACTACCAGTGCAGATTTTGTGATGCATGGTCCAGTCTTCTCCGAAATGCATGTGCATGTATATGTAGGTGTATTCTCTTGCACATCATTTTGGGTTGAGATACATATATGCCTGTATAACAAAATGATCCATGCCAATCCAGCTGTTCTGTACACAAAGCTGAATGCATGTAGAGCTATAGCTGTGTAGCTCTCTAGATCACCAAACGTGAAGGTAATCATCATCCAGTGTACGTACAGGAAGACTTTGCAATAGATCATTGAACTAAGCTGAACCTTTGCTGTAGCAGCATGAGCAGATGCCCACAGCTTTGATATTGGGGCAACCAAAGCGAAGAATGAGACTGTTAGAAATAAAGAAGGGAAAAACCATATTTGTACGGTACATTGCAATGGGATTTGCTTACCTCCAAGATAGCAATGTGCAATACGCACTGCTGCTGTGCAAATGAACATCAGGACTGAGAGAAGTCCAAAATTTGCCTTTGCTTCCTGTGCAATATACGTTTTGTAGGTAGTACTCCATAGCATCAATGATGATATGAACCCAAGTACCCCTACGGCGAAGCTTTGCCAAATAATAATATTTTTCTTGATTGTATCCCCTGTTTCCAATAACAGTGAAAAATAATTGAATATTGTTATCATTGAACTGAAAATGACAAAAGACCATGCTAGTTCATTCAGTAGTTGGGTTTCAGGAAATAAGACTCTTTGAATTAATATTGCCATCCCTGCAACAAGTATTGGTATATCATATGTAGCATTATGATTGCGATGAGTCAGGACAGAAAAAATTCTGTGAAACATATCTTCTAGATCCTGTCAGTGGAACAAAAAGGAACAATTCATAGATATAATTTAAAAAAATTGAACTGATTTACATAAACCAGAAATTAGGCAATGTTAGAATTAAATTACTGAATACAATGAACAATAACCAGGGAGTGCCTACATGTAAGTGATTATACCAATGTACTGGTGTGGAACATTCTTCCAAAACCAATGCTACCTACTATATTTCCTTGTGACTTGCAACAAAATAAATGCATCAAAAGCAGACAATAATGCACAAACATCTAATGTATACACATATACAGCCATGCAAAAGTGTGAACCTTAGAAAAATTCAATCAATATTATTTTGAACACTTGGTGAGTAAATTTATATGTAATGGGCATAGCAATAAGGTACAATGATGGACAACTATGAGATATTTCGGTCTAGGCATTGCACACCACTGCTCAAGCCTGGAGTCTTATTGTGCCTGGGCTGGACTAATTATAATTCACAAAGCTTGCTTCACATTTTATGAAACAACTGTACATTGTACATGTATGTTACAGGGGGCTGGGGCTTGGAATGATGGAAAGTAATACCTTGGAATAGCCTCGCGATTTGACTGTTTGCTTATAAATGCATGTGCATCACAACACCGCATCTCCCTTTGATCAAAACATATCATATAGACTCTAAGTGGTGGGTCATAGATTATAGATTTAACCCTACTTTACATGCGTACTCCTTCGATGTTACTTGTACCCAGACGTAAATCCATCCCCTCTACACTCAGGCTTGCACGATTTATACACCTTTCCTTTAGACTGATTTGAGCATGATTCTGATTATTTGTGATTTGCATGTTTTATTTGCAGTTTTGTAAAGAAATGATTTGTTAAAAATTTGATTTTTGATTTAACGAACAATTGTCCACATTAAAATTAATCGCTCATGAAATCCTTGTATATATGATTTTCAATACATTTATTGAACAATCTCATATTCCACGACATGCACCTTATATGATTTTTGATTTATTTATTGAACGATTCCATCTCAGAAAATCATTGTGTTGATTTCTACTAATAGATCATCATTCTCCAAATAATTCCTAAATCGTCTGTATAATATATAGAGGGATTGGAAATGAATTACGTGTGCCACAGACTTCAGCCATGGCTGGTCCCAACTTGACCTTAGGTTTTGAAATTAGAGCATATGAATTGCAATTCCAATAAATAATGAAGGCTAAGCTCATTATCAGACACCGTACATCAGAGCCAGTGTGTGCAAAATATACTGCGCAAATGCAGGAAATGATGCATCTATTGACACGTTCCAGATAGCCATTATTGTGCAAACCAACACAACACTGTTGCCCTGTTTTACCACGTGCGCGGCATCAATTAGCGCACAGAGTGCTGCACTTTCTAAATTGTATTCTCTTATAAAATCGGCTATACGCTCGGATAGTAAGGACAAGAAAGACTAGAAAGACTTGATAAGTTTTTCTATCAATCGTATGAATTGCTACTCAATATCTTTCAGTACGAAAAGCCAATGTCAAAACCATGCATAATTACTACATGTACCTACAGCGTGTTATCCACTAGTAGTAACTGACATGAGTGTAAGTTGGATGACCTATGCAGCCGCCACCCAGCATGCAGAGATGCCAAGTCACATGCATTAGGCATGTGACACACATATTTGCATATTACACACACACATACACACACATCATACACACACATCATACACACACATACACACACACACAAACACACACACACACACACACACACACACACACACACACACGCGCGCGTCAAAGGGCGGACTGCTCAGTAGTGACCACCAGAATCTTAGATTTCTTAGATTCCACACAATGTGATCAAGGCGAGGGCGTGTCTTTTTACAAAAGTAAACTTTGCTGAGCAGTAAACATGGCCGTGAAGTGGTACCGCACCCAGATCCATATAACATGTCCGTCACAGCAAGTGGGTGGATTACATTAGTATTACAAATGTAGGCGCATAAACGTTACGTCAGCGTCCAAAACAAAACATTTGATACGTTGTGCAATCGGGAAGTTAATTTATAGACAGCACATGGCAGTAGCGGCCCGTTGTGCCCCCCCCCCCCCCCCCCCCCCCCGAGGGTCCCGCCCCTGCGTATACACGTTCATGTACGACTATGTGTACGCGAACGTAAGCAAACGCAGCGCAGAGATATAGCTACGGCAGAACTGGCCTATACGTACGCCTACGTACATAATGATACATGGGTCAGGGCCAAGTATGAATATGATTGCTTTTATCGCGTGATGTATAAGCATTTGGCTCTACAATAGAAGTACAGGCAGAGATCATTTGCCGACCGTTTAGCGTATGTTATTCAATCTTCCCTCTAGAGAGCATATCGAAAAGTACCAAAAACCGAGCATAACCCCAAAATTAGCTATAGCCCATATATTTCCGTGGAGGCAAACAAAGCAATTAACGCCCACGCGTCATGTGACCATATGAAAAAGATAGCATTTCAATATTTTCTAAACGAATAAACGGCGAGTTCAACTTCAGGACATGTACTATCAACGGCGATGCATCGGCGCATTGAACATATAGCGGCTGAGCTCTTGATCTGTCGCTCCCCAGCCTCGATCAGTAATTACATTTTTAGTGCAGTTTTTACGTACTTTTTGGGGGGTTTTCTACGTAAAAAGCGTTGGCTTCTGGGGCGGAGCCCCAGACCCCGGTGGGGGAGCTTACAGCGCTCCCCCACACCCCCTAGCTGGGCGGGAGGGGTGCCCCCCTCCCGCACCCTCCCCGGGCCGGCCCCGCCTACTACTTCGCCCCACCCCTTGCCACACCCTCGCCGGTGCCCCCCCCCCCCCTCCCAATTCCTGGATCCGCCACTGCATGGCATATGGAAGAAGCTATTTCAGATATTAATAAACCTCCGAATTGCCGTTTTTTTACATCATCCACCCATGCACTCTCCACAATGGAAAAACATCTTCATCAACTTGCAGCTTGCCTTGAGCTTCTGAAAATATCTTCTTTGCGCCAACCGAATGCATGGTTTTGGACATGCACGTGACGTTATAATCTGTTTATACGCTGACGTCTTCTGTTTATACGCCCACATATTTATGACTTTTTATTTTGTTTATACGCCCACAATGGAAAGCGTCGACTACATCCAGAATGCAATTACATATACATATGTACATATGACCAATGACCATACAGTGTACATGTATTAGTTAATTATCCGATTAAAAATATTGAAATGGCTGCCATACCTGGACCCTTTCCAATGCCGCTGGGCTCATACAGATCAGTTAGTAAGCCCCACCGGGCACCGGCTACTAGCCCGAGACACTTGTGTGCCCTTGGCTTCCTTCTATGAATTATGTAGCCAATTCAACCCGAAGAAAAACATCGTTCCCTTCTACAAACCTCTCCTTGTGCTTATATCTTAGTCCTCTTAGTCCCGTGTAGCCCAAGTACTTACGGCTAAGTCAATCGCCTCCTTTATCCGCGCCGTTGAATACTTATGACCCGTACCCGCCTCCACTGAACATTACGTCATCTGTTATTTACGTTCGGTATAAACATTACATCATTGCGCAACCATAAATAGTTTATTGCGCAGCAACGCCTGCGAACGTAGTTAGATAGAAGGTACGCCTTAGTTTATAAAAATAGATACATGTGTACATTTCATTTAGAAATGGTGCCATACATCGTGCATTATTCCCGAGAACTTGAAGGACCATCGTAACAAAGACCGCCATTTTGTCACCATGGGTTACGGACTGCATGATGGTGATAGGGGCGTGGTCCACACCTCTCAGGTGGACACTGGACAGCCATTACCACCAAGATGGAGACATGGCCTCTTTTCTGACTCAGATGTTCAGAGATGGCTTGTTTGATACTAGTAAGTTAAACTATTCCACTTGTGAGCGGGAATCCTTACAACTGTTACAAGCTATTATGTACACTGGCGGTATTACGTGGGTACATGTATGACTTGAGTTGTGCCCGTTTGAATTCCTCCCTCATTAGCCTCCTCCTCAGTCCTTCATTAGCCTCCTCCCCAGTCCCTCATTAGCCTCCTCCCCAGTCCCTCATTAGCCTCTTCCCCAGTCCAGCCTCCTCCCAGTCCCTCTTTAGCCTCCTCCCTATGTCCCTCATCAGCCTCTTCCCCAGTCCTTCATTAGCCTCCTCCCAAGTGCCCTCACCAGCATTTGCCTCCTCCCCAGTCCCCACACTATAGTCTTTATCTCATCGATACCCCCACCCAAACTATGAATAGTCAGTGTACCTTATGCATGTAGTAGCCTTAGATGTATGGGGCCATCATCCATGAAGTGGACTTGGGACGAGTCATATCAATTTTTGTTATTCAAAATCTTTAGAGTTCAGATGGCACCCAGAGTGTAATTTGACACTAGATTCATTCACCAGATGAAAAGTTAGGTCACAATGCTCTTTGCACAACCCTAATCCCTAATTCATGCACACATAGTTAGCAGTGTACATGTGCAATGTGTACCTAGTATATCGAGAGTTACGGCAATAACTCTCATATAGGATTTGTGCCGAAACCTGCTGTACAGATGTCAACCAAAGGCTAACTTGGACCATGTGTAAGTAAATTTAAAATCCATGTACAAGGGTGCCGGCATACTATAGCTCACACAAGGGAGGTCCTCCATTGTAGAGCTGAAGGGCAGCATATGCCACTCCAACTGTTACAAGACACCTCACCCCGACATGCCAGAACACCAATGCTTACTAAGAGTGGCATGGAGAGGATGACAAAATGGAGCCAGGTGGCAAAGATGTATTTGTATAAGTAATTAGATAGACAGTACTAGTGCATGACTCTGGTAAGAAATGTAACTATATATGGTAGGTGGTGTCTAACTTGGATGAGCACAAGTTGTGCTAGTGGAGGGTTACTGTGTTATGAGGGTATTTGTAGGTGCAAATGGAGTGTGAAGATGTGTTGGGTGATTGTAGGAGATGTGTGTAGGCCGAGTTTTGGGTGGTGTGCTGTACAAGTGTGGGTGGAGTGTGTGATAATTGTTCCTTGGATGAAGTGGGTGTGGTTTGGCATGAGTGTGTGCTGATTGGTGTTGAGTGCTAAATACTTCTATCTCTGCCTGTAGGAGTACTAGATCCAGCCCATCTTTCTCTATTGCTTCTTCTAGGTGCGCTACCGTAGGGTCAATTAAGTAGTGTTCGCCACCCGCGAGTACCGATATCGGTATTCTTACATATTTAAAAAAAAAGGACGGGTAGTGCTTCAAACATTCTTGGTTTCAAGAGATCCTCAGTCCTTATTCTACACTATTATCGCTTCATTTCTCCAAAAAAGTGTTCCAAACAAAATAAAACAGTGGTTTTATCCAATTAAGCGTATTTCAGGTATAGTCGCCACCCCTGTTGGGCTTTCGCCACGTCGATTTTGGAGTGTTCGCCACCCCCTGTATTTCGTTATTGCGAAGTGTAACAAAAGTGGTTTTTACATAGGACGTTGCTAAAACAAGTAAGCTTGTTCACTGTAGCCCTTTAAACGCCCTGGGAGTCTTTCTTTGCGATGCTAGTATTTTTTTGATAGAACGGCTTCCATTTGTACATCCGTGGCTTGCAGTTAGTTAAAACATACAGATCCAAGGGCTCGAGTTGGCTCAAGCAACTGAACTGAGTTTAATTAGAAGGCCAGAAACAAAAAGAAACCATTTGAAGCATGAAGTGTCAGGGAAAAAAAATATTTATGCACATCCCATTCTGTGTGTATGGGAAAGAAGGCCACGCCCCCATGGCGAACACTCCTTCCCAACATGAACAGCTTACAGTACTTATATATAATTGGTAGCAAACATTTATAGGCCTAATGGTAGCTATTTTGACTATTCTCACTTCGTCATTTCAGAAAGCCAGGGGTGGCGACTACTGCTTAATAGCGTAATTTACGATTGGAGTCTCCGCCACCCACCCTAATTCCGAAGCTAGTAAGTTTCATAACAAATAGAACTACATATATTGTACAGAAATCACCACTCTTCTCTAATAACAAGATTTTAAACAGATCATGACTACGTATTTTACGGACAGCGACTTGCACCATGCAGGTAAACTCACTTCCAATTGCGCGTTGTTTACCGCACCACTTTTGCCGAAAATTGAGGTAACTTAGTTTTTGATATTTTTTTTGTAAGAACCGAAATAACTAATAGAACTTGAATTGTGGGCCGTAAACACAGACTCCATGTACTAATATTTCCATATTTTGCTGCATGCGATATAAAAACGTCAGGTAAGCCCTAGCGCCGCGTTAGAAGTTAAGGGTGGCGAACACTCCCCCCTGGCGAAATTACCTTATCCGCTTTGTTATATCTTCCGCAAACACAACATTATATTGGACTAAGTTACCACCCTATTGTCATTTTCTATATTATGTTCGATGGTAAGCTTGGACGTCTAATCACAGATAGGTAATAACATAATTATATTACAAGATATAAAATAATAAATGAAGGAAGCAAGGCTAAATACTAGAAGTATACGTTCAAACACTTTTTTTGGCTAGCGAAGTTGTTTTATGTCAAAATGCCTTCACGTTACGCGAAAAAGCCTTCACGGTCACGTTGTAAAAATTCAATCCTGTACGGAAGCTCTGATATAGAGGAAGTATCAAAACATTAGCGGCCATATTGTTTTGGTGTGCTTTATTTCAAATTTGTGTTTTCATTACGTACGAATGATGTAATAATAACAGGTGAAAATCGCGAGGGGGGGGGGGGGGGGGGGCATCGTACAATACTGTAGAGCGTGTTGGAATAATTGACAGGGCTTTTTAAAGGGGCGGAGGGGGTTAGTTTCGTACCCAGACCCAAATGTACGTACGATGATCACGTACAATCATCGTTACCTACATTTGGGTCTAGGTACGAGACTAGAGGGGGTGGTACTCTATACTAAAATTCGCGGCAATTTTTTGTTACGCATACTAGTACAGGGCAGTAGAACTGAACGAATATATATTTCCTAGTCATATGACCAGTGTTATCGCTATACACCAACAACGCCTAGTCTCGTACCCAGACCCAAATTTTCACAGCTGCGGTGGATTACAGCACCGCTACGTGAAAAGTGGGTCTGGTAAAGTCCTGTACTCATTTCTGTCCAGTGATTATATAATACGTCGGGAGGAATGTATAATGATGCCATACATGGAGTGGAGAGAGAGTGTTGATTATCATCCGAACACATGACCTATAGATCTTTTAGATAAGGGTCAAAGCAGCTGCTGACATCATTGTGCATGCGTTTGTAGACATAGAATACAGTCCACAAAGAAAAATTCATGTAAGCACAGGAAGATCTTGGATCGTGTCCAAGAGTATGCAAAAGGGGTACTGTCCCTTGGGCTTTATTATCAAGAGGCACTTAGAGTGCTCAGATGCTGGAAGTTTGTATTCCTACGGTTCAGGCAGACTAAACACACACCAACTACACAATTGAAGCGATGAACCTTCTGGTGCAATATTAGTTCATCAAAAGCCAACGGTAGAACGGCGTAACATAACGACTCGCCGTAGCCCTTTGGAAAACTGACAAATGCATTGCGCCCACTCAAAACATGTACTACGCTTCTTAGCTGCTCTTCTTTGAACTTCGAATACCCCAAACGTGTTCACTCCATTTGCGTCGGTAATTGCTAATTGATCGCACGATTACAGAGGTATGCAATTACCACATAACTCGAATCTGATTGGTTCCCCAACATTCTGGGGAAGCTGGACAGAAATGAGTACAGGACTTTACCAGACCCACTTTTCACGTAGCGGTGATGTAATCCATCCGCAGCTGTGAAACTTTGGGTATGGGTACGAGACTAAACAACGCCAGCGATCATTTAACCCCTTGCGCGAGTAAGTACTTAAAAAAGTAATCAAATTGATGATGTAATTATAAAACGATCGTGCAAAAGAAAGCGGTTCCTGTGCACGAGGGCTACTACGCTTCTCCCAAGGACGCTCAGCAATTATCCCTAGTGTAGAGCATTATCATGCAGCCTACGCCAAACACTGTTAGATATTTTATTGATTGTTACGTCATATGGACGCACGTGATTATTATTGTCATTAATTGCAATAGCGTGTCCGACGAGGTTGCTCGCGTAATCGTTAGACATCGTCGCGCTGCGTGATTCTACAAGGAGATATAAGGTGGCTAGGAGCAATTATCCTTTGACCTTTCCCGAATTCTTACATGGTCCTTCGAGCCGGGAAGGTTATCAGCTATTTGAAACGATATTGTTCTAATTAAGGCCCATTATCGAGACTCGCAGCATGTCGGAGGAGCTTACAAGAAAAGTAAAGGTTCGTGGTGGACACCGTGCTTCGGCGAAACGAATTCTTGGCGATATTCAGACTGCATTATCAAGTGAATCTACGGATACAGCCAGAATTACCAAGCTACATCAGATTATCGAAGAGAAATTGAAGGTCCTCACAGCGCTTGATGAAGAGATCCTCGCACTCACGGACAATGATTCCATAGAGGAAGAAATCGTTGCCGCTGACCAATTCAAGGAATTACTGCAAGTTGCCTCATCAGAATTAGTTCGTGTCCTGAATCCTGTCGTAGCGCTGTCAAATGCAAGTCAAGCAAGCGTAATCAACTCCGCTACTGTCACGCCTTCAACTACTGTCACGCCTTCAGCTACTGTCACGCCTTCAACTACTGTCACGCCTTCAACTACTGTCACGCCTTCTACGCATCAATCTTCAGCCGATCCATCCACTGCTTCAGTACCTGTGCCATCGATGCCTCGTGAACCTAAGGTCAAACTGCCAAAAATCTCTTTACCGCGATTTGGCGGGGATCCATTTATGTGGACCACATTCTGGGACTCCTACCAATCTGCAATCCACTCAAATGCTGGCATTTCGGACATCGATAAATTCAACTATCTGCGATCCCTGCTTGATAACACAGCCCTTGATGCTATTGCTGGCCTAACAATCTCTACTTACAACTACCAACAAGCAGTGGAAATACTCACCAAGCGTTTCGGCAACAAGCAAGTAATCATTTCGAAGCATATGGACGCTCTTATGAACTTGGAAGCTGTCACTTCTGACAAGAACCTTAAGGATCTGCGTCACACTTATGACCTCACAGAAGCTCACGTTCGAAGTTTAAGGTCACTGGGGATCGAGTCAGCAACATATGGCGCACTTCTCTCGCCTGTGCTCCTCTCTAAGCTGCCTCCGGAGCTGAGACTCATTGTAAGTAGGAAAGGGTCAGAATCCAACTTAAATCTAGATGACTTGCTGTCCACATTTGAACAAGAGCTTGCTGCCAGAGAAAGGATCAGTACTCAACCTTCACAGCGAGGTCACGAGAAGTTGCCTCATATCCAGTCAGCCCTACTCTCGGGTTCACGGACCAGTAATCAGGATCAGTCATGCTGTTACATCCTTCCTCAAGTTGTGCCGTAGTAACCAAGTCTTCTGATCGCAAGCAAATACTTAAGAGTAAAGGCAGGTGCTTCAACTGTCTTCGCATGGGTCACATCTCCCGGGAATGTAGGTCTTCTGCAAGGTGCCAGAAATGCCACAAGAAGCACCACACGTCTATCTGTGACTCCAGCTTCAGCCAGAATCAGCAAGTAAATTCACCATCTTCCTCTGGATCTGGACAGAACCCCAGAATGTCATCACCTCAGCCGACTCAACCAACCAGTGCTCTTGTTTCGCACAACCAACAGGTTGTGTTTCTCCAAACAGCGTGTGCCGTAATTCATCTACCAGGAGTATCGCATACTTGCCTCAGAATACGGTTGATACTTGACGGTGGTAGCCAGCGGTCGTATCTCAGTGAACGTGCCCGGAATGCACTCAAGTTGCAACCCACAAGGAGTCAGTCGCTGTCCATTGCCACATTTGGATCGAATAGAAGCAATACCAAGGTATGTCCAGTGGTAGAGGTTGGGCTTCAGCTCAGGGGTTACCCATCAATGATGCTGTCTGTGTATGTAGTGCCCACTATTTGCGAACCACTTGCTAGCCAGCCTGTAGCAGCATGTGTCAACCAGTATCAACATCTCCGGGGATTAGAACTGGCAGATTGTTCGAGTACAGACCCGAGCATGCCAATTGACATGTTGATTGGTTCGGATTATTATTGGGAACTGGTGACAGGAAGTATATGTAGAGGGGCTAATGGTCCCACAGCCATACACACAAAGCTGGGGTGGGTATTGTCTGGACCGTCTTCCCATGACGTGCACAGCAATTGCGCCGTGAACCTTACTGTCACTCATGTTCTACACACCGGTACCACTGAACCACTTCAGGAGTTAAACGAGCAGTTATGTGCCTTCTGGGAGTTGGAAGCTCTGGGCATCCAAGGGGAAGAAAGCACACTGTACAACCAATTTGAGAAGGTTGTTAGGTTTGTTAATGGAAGGTATCAGGTGCCTCTACCATGGAAGGAATATCACAATCCCCTACCAGACAACTACCAACTCTGTGTTACCAGATTGAAGGGTTTGCTTCATCAGCTGCGTCAAGATCCAGTGATTCTCAAGGAGTATGACAGCATAATCAGGGATCAATTGGAGAAGGGAATTATAGAAGCAGTCTCAACAGATGAACAGTCATCGGGAACTTTGCATTACCTGCCACATCATGCCGTAGTGCGGCAAGACAAGTCGACAACGAAAGTGCGAATAGTGTATGATGCTTCAGCTAAGAGTGCAAGCAATAACCCCTCTCTCAATGAATGCCTCCACAAGGGTCCAAAGTTCAACCAACTAATCTTTGATCTGTTAGTGCAGTTCCGATCGTACCAGGTAGCTCTAACTGCAGATTTGGAGAAAGCGTTTCTGATGGTGGCCGTAGATGAAGCAGACCGTGACGCATTGAGGTTCATCTGGGTGGATGAAGCTAGAAAGGAGCGACCCAGCCTGAAGATCTATCGTTTTGCACGTGTTGTGTTTGGAGTGTCAGCTAGCCCATTCCTTCTCAACGCAACCATACGCTTTCATCTGGAAAGGCACCTTGACACAAACAAGACTGTTGTTGATAGGTTGCTGCATTCCACTTATGTTGACGATATTGTCTCTGGTGCTAACACTGAGGAGGAGGCCTTTGATCTGTATGCAGTTGCAAAGGCAATTTTTTTGAAGGGTGGCTTCAATTTGAGAAAATTCCTGACAAATTCGAAGAACCTGCAAGGACGGATCAATCAGCAAGAGAAACTAAATGAGGGAAGTGCTTTGCTTGCAGAACCAACATTCTCTGAGATTACACTTGGGACATCGCAACCACTTACACATGAAGAACATAAGGTTCTTGGTGTTCTGTGGAGCCCTGAATCTGATTACTTCCTCTTTGACGTTTCAAATCTGGCCAGGCTTGCATGTGATCTTGAACCGACTAAGAGGAATCTAGTCAGCCTGATTGGAAAGTTTTATGACCCACTTGGATTCCTTTCCCCAATCGTTATCAGATTCAAACTACTTCTCCAGGAGCTTTATCAACTCAAGTTGGACTGGGATCAGACTGTTCCTGAGGAGATATGTGAGAAATGGAAAAACTTGACTGCAGATATCGGTTGTTCAGCACCCATGTCCCTTCCCAGATGTTACTTTGGGAAAACCCGCCACATGGATTCAGTCACTCTCTGTGGGTTCTGTGACGCATCTACCAGAGCTTACGCCGCTGTTATCTACATGTTGTCGAAGACTGAATCTCTAGTGTTGAGCAGATTTGTTGCGGCCAAGACAAGGGTTGCACCCTTGCAAGCCCAAACAGTCCCTAGATTGGAGTTACTCTCTGCTCTCTTGCTTTCAAGACTGATGGTTTCGGTGCGCGACAATCTTCAACGTGAGATACCAAATATTAGCGTCAAGTGTTACACAGATTCTCAGGTTGCTCTCTACTGGATCCAAGGGAAGGAGAAAGAATGGAAGCCATTTGTTAGAAATCGCGTTAATGAGATCTGTCACAACGTGCACCCTGACCTATGGAATCATTGTCCAGGTGCTACTAACCCTGCAGACTTACCTTCAAGGGGGATCAGCATGGTGGAATTGTCAGTCAGTCACCTGTGGCGTACTGGACCTGATTGGCTCATCATGGATGTATCACTTGGTAGTAATGTTGAGCTGAACGTCATGCCAGAGCAGTGTTCACAAGAGCTGTGTTCCTCCACCAAGTTGTCCCATAGCCTTGTTACAGTAGAAACCCCCACCATTGGAACCCTGTTAGATTGTGGGAATTTCAGTGGCTGGACAAGGCTTATCAGAGTGTCTGCATGTGTCCTGAGAGCAGTCGCACAGTTCAAGGCAAAGAAGAGTAGAAATTCTCCACGCATATTGACGGTTCATGAAGTCACTGCTGCAGAATTGCTATGGCTTTTACATGCGCAAGGAGCCCTAACACAGCACAAGGATTTTGACTCTTTGAAGCATCAGCTAGGTCTTTTTCTGGACGACAAGGGGTTGTGGCGGTGTGGGGGTCGTCTACAAAATGTAGAGTTGCCGTATTCAACCAAGTACCCAATTCTTCTGCCTCATGGCCATCCAGTCAGTGCTCTCATTGTGAATTATGCTCACCGATGTGTCTGTCACAATGGAGTGAAAGAGACGCTCACAGAAGTACGGAGGAAATATTGGATAGTGAAGGGGAGAAGCTTTGTCAAAACCATAGTACACAAGTGTACAGTTTGCAGGAGATATGAAGGAGCACCACTCAGAGGACCACCACCACCACCTTTGCCAGGCTTTAGGGTCAAGGATGAACCAGCCTTCACTTATACAGGAGTGGATTTTGCAGGTCCGCTCTTTGTTCGGGAATCTTCCAGCTCCAGTAGTAAAGTGTGGATTTGTCTGTTCACCTGCCTAGTTACTCGAGCTATTCATTTGGACCTAGTTGAAGACCTGTCCACGAGTACTTTCTTGAGGTGTTTAAAACGATTTGCAGCAAGGAGAGGGCTACCTCTCAAGTTCTTATCTGATAATGGTAAGACCTTTAAGGCTGCAGCAAGATTTCTTGAACTTGTCTTCGAGGATAACACCATCAAGGAATATCTTGCTATCAAGGGCAGTCAATGGGTTTTCAATGTGGAACGAGCGCCATGGTGGGGCGGCGTGTTTGAACGTATGGTGAGATCCACTAAGCGTTGTCTTCGCAAGACAATTGGTCGAGCACATTTCTCACGGGATGAGCTACTCACTGCTCTGGTGGAAATAGAAGGTGTAATCAACTCTAGACCTCTGTCATATGTCACATCCTCTGATTTTGAAGAACCCCTCACTTCATCTCACCTTATCGTGGGAAGACGACTGTTCAATCTTCCTGATTATGCAGGACTAGTAGATGACCCAGATGATGAGGAGTTCGATGTGGATGCTGCGCACCTTCAGAGAAGAGCAAAACACTTAGCAAGTGTCCTGAACCATTTTTGGCACCGATGGAGAGCTGAATATCTAATTGAGCTCAGGGATGGTCATCGATACACAGCCAAGAGAACACCAGGTGCTTCTCATCAGCAGGTATCCAAGGGTGATATCGTCATCGTGCACGACGAATCGCTGCCTCGTGGCCTTTGGAAACTAGGAAGGATTCAGGAGTTGTTAATTGGGCAAGATGGATTGCCGCGTAGTGCCCTTGTGAGGGTTGCTACAAGGGACCAACAATATACATTGCTGAAGAGGCCTCTGCAACTGTTGTATCCTTTAGAAGTTGGTGCGGCACAAGAACCAGAGACTTCCGTTGAACAGTCTCAGCAAGATGGTTGCCCTACTCCAGAAGTACCTGTGGCTGAAAAACGACTGTGCCGTGTCGCTGCTATGAAGGCTAATGAAAGAATGAAGGCTTTGGCGCAAGAGGAAGAGCTTGAGATTGAGGACTAGTCAGGTTTTGTTGACCGTTTTGGTCAACGGGGGGGGGAGTGTTAGATATTTTATTGATTGTTACGTCATATGGACGCACGTGATTATTATTGTCATTAATTGCAATAGCGTGTCCGACGAGGTTGCTCGCGTAATCGTTAGACATCGTCGCGCTGCGTGATTCTACAAGGAGATATAAGGTGGCTAGGAGCAATTATCCTTTGACCTTTCCCGAATTCTTACAAACACCAGATGCTCCTTCTCCATTCGTTGCTCATGTATTTCTTCCACTTCCTTTCACTTTTGAACAATCGGGGTTATGCTTCATGTCGTTCATGCACCCAGCTTCAGTATATACAAGCCCGTAGCCAGGTCAGGAAAAGGGGGGGTTCGGGGAAAAAAAATGTGGACCCAAAGTGGGCGTGGGTCACCAAAAGGGGGAGGGTGCGGGAGGGGGAAGTGCCCCCTCCCGCGCCTCGCGCGGAAGCTTTTGAAAACATTGATTTGGCAACAAAAAAGAATTAATAGTTTGCAGACACATGTACATGTACCAAAACACTCACAACCGAAAATAAATAAGATGAGCAATTCAATTTCATGCGACCTTCCAAGGTGAGCTGCCTAATATGAAAAGAGGGGAAGGGGATAAACCTAACATGTCGTTTGCTATGCAATCTAAATCGATCTTCGCTTTAAAAAAAAAAAAACAATGCTTCAGATTCAATGGCTGCTTAGTCAACCTGACATAGTTTCCGAAGCGGGACAAAGATACAAGCAAATTCAGGGATTTGTGCAGAACTAGGCTGGAGTTGCATACCCCTTGTTGTTGAATCATTCGGGGCCTGGGGCCAACTTGCCTCTGACACTTTCAAGAAACTTGCTTCCCGCTTTTCAGTCCAGGTTAACTCCTCCACTTCCACCACTCTGGACAGCAATTATTCCAGACTATACCCTTTCCCTTGTGCGCTCGAATGCCAGAGCATTTCTTGCAAGGGCAGGTCCCCGTGCTAAAGTCTCAGACCTCTACTTAGATGGTTGACTCATACATAGTTACATAGTTTACTAGTTAAATTAATGGCACATGAAAAATAGGCAGGTTATACATTTATATACAAACACAATTAATTAGTATACAGTGACAGAGTGTTTTAACAGTATTCAAGGGCGGATAATAGAGTCAAGTTCAAGCTTCCTTGGGTGCAAATGGGCATAGCGTGTGACAACTTCATCTAATTCCACGTCCATGTCATAATGTATATGCAGGAGAGATTGTGCAGTCTTCGAAGAGCACTAGCACTCCGCTCGTTCACTCTCTCTTTTCTTTTGTTGGGAGCTACCCGGCATAGTCGATCGGCCCGGCAATTATTATTGTGACGGCGTATAGATTAATTATTAAACCGGTGCAAATTGCTTTTTAATTATTGAGACGTAATTTGATAATTATAGCAATAAATATAGGTTAACCGTTACGTTGTACGTTATTAGTCAGGAAAGCCTAATCGCCTAATCGCCTTAGAGAGCTGCCTGCACGGCGGCACCGTAGTACTTCCACGTAAGCGGAGTGCAGGACCTTTATCCTCTGAGGGGGGGTTCGTTCGAACCCCCCGAACCCCCCCTGGCTACGGGCCTGAATATATAATGTCAACTGACAAGGTACTTGCTTAGTCTCGTTCCCAGACGTATAAACCATCTATACGTCTGGGAACGAGACTAGTACTTACTATGGTCAGTCGTAGAGGTGATTATATATTCATTGCTAAGTGGTTTCAATTTTGTGGTTATGCATGTGGGCGTAGGGTGGTGGGTACCCTTTTATGAAATCTATTTACAAAATCTTTTTTGCCCCCCCCCCCCCCCCCCCCCCCCCCCCCCCCAGCCTAATGGCCCTTTGCATGAAAGATCAGAAGTACGATAAACGTCACGCTTGGAGTAAAAATCACAGCGGTTGCCTAGAGACATCGTGTCCAACTTCGCGTTCTTTGCGTAATAAAATGGCAATGCTCGTAATCATTCCTTCCCGCTCGGTCATTGATCCTTCGGCCGATCCAGTTCATGATCAAACGATGCTGCCAACAGTAACTCAGTAAGTTTGACCGAGTCTGACATACCCAGAGCCTTTTTAAAGCCATCCATTTTAAAAGGCTCCGGGTATGTCAGACTCTGTCAAGCTTACTGTTCGCAGCATAGTTTGACCAGGAACTGGATCGGCCGAAGGATCACTGACTCCGAGGCGGAGCGTTGCCATAATTTTATTACGCATAGGTCCGCGAACGTGACACTATGTCTCTGGGCTGTGGTTTTTACTCCGGACGTGACGTTTATCGTACTTCCTATCTTTGCCGCTCTTTTCTAGATACTGTAGCTACATCAGCGATAAAGTGAAAGTGTGGACATCTACCATTCTCAACTTATCCTGAATCGCCAAGACTCAACCTCATGCTGCCTATTGTGCTTTTGTTCATGGTGTGCACGTGTCTGGGCTTTGGACTTTCTTCCTTCGCACCATACCAGACATATCTTCACTACTCCAGCCATTTGAAGATGCGATCAGGCTCCGTTTCATTCCCTCCATCACAGGACTTGACAGCATCATTGATACTGAAAGGGACTTTTTCGTTCTTCCAGCACGTCTTGGTGGTCTTGCCATACCTAACCCCATTGCATCAGCTTCTTTTGAATACTCCTCATCTGTAAACATCACAACCCCTCTCGTCTCCTGTATAGTGTCACAGTGCATGGACCTTCCTCACTCCACCCTAGTTGATCAAAAACAGGCCAAAGCAACAATTCACTCATACCTAGACAACACTTACACTCTTCTGAAATTTTGCGACTCAAAGCTATCCTGCCTCCTGCCCATGTGTGATCGATCTATATGGATTTCAATAGTGAAAAGGGTGCCTCATCTTGGCTTTCAGTCCTGCCTATCAGTGATCATGGTTTTGCACTCCACAAGGGTGCTTCCATGATGCCATGTGTCTTCGCTACAATTGGCAACCATCAAACCTACCAAGCCACTGTGTCTGCGGCAGTGCTTTCACCACAGATCATGCACTCACCTGCCTGACAGGTGGTTTTCCATCTGTGCGCCACAACAATCTGAGGGATTTTACAGCTAACCTGTTGACCGAGGTATGTCCCAATGTATGTATAGAACCACCACTGTAAGCTTTAAGCTGTCGCATGAAACTTCAAATTCAGAAGATGGTGCTCGTCTTGACATGAGCGCACAAGGTTTTTGGAGTGATCGTCACCAACGGACATTTTTTGATGTATGTGTTCTCCACCCAAATGCTTCCTCCTATCGAAAAATGCAGTTTCTATCAGCATACCACCGCCTTCACAAATGCCAAAAGCAGAGGTCTTATGACCAACGTGTACAGGAGGTAGAACATGACTCCTTCACTCCACTAGTATTTACCACATCCGGAGGAATGGGGAAATGTGCCTCCATAACGTACAAGAGACTTGCCTACCAAGCAAGAGCAAAACTATGGTGCAACTATTGCTTGGGTAAGATGCTGCCTTAGTTTCTCTCTCTTGCGCTCTTCCATCATGTGCCTAAGGAGGTGCTCTATCATCACAGGGGTGAGCATTCAGATCCAGCGTGATTAATCTGGCTGTTGCAGAAGCCAAGGTTACTCATTAACTGCATCCATCCTTTGCATGCATATCTACATACCTTACTTTGTACCATTTCTTATTTTTAGCCTAAAAAATAATAATAATAATTTCATGCAAAAGGTCCATTATTGTGTTCAAGCACGACTTGGAACCAAATGAAATGGTTATGGGGTTTTGGCATTGCATGCGTACGTGTTAGATTTACGTCATCGTTGTCGTAGACAAATTTCTAAATTTTGGTCCAAAACAATATGGCCGCTAATATTACCTTCCCGAGATGACAAGGCAAGGGGTCTATTGAGTTGCTGGCGCCGGTAATTGTTTTGTACATCATGTACATGTAGACGTTCGACAAAATGATGGTATTGACGTCAACAGAACAGAGTTGCGGTCGAACTTTTGCCCAGTAAAAACAGTATTAGCTGCATGGCGCTGGCTAGACCTTCCAAAGTGTGTGTGCGTCTAAAGAGCTAGGTACGTGTAGAAAAGTCGAGGTTCGTGGGATGTAGTCAGTTGTTGAAAGCACACGTACACGCCATATATTTAGAGCAACACACACACACACACATGCCCACACACACATGCACCCACCCACACACACACACACACGTACACAGTGACACTATAGATTTAGAGTAACAGTTGCATGCACACCATCATAGCCATAGCTTCAGACACACACATAATATACCCACATATATATATATATATATATACACACACGGCTTACCTGCCCACAGCGAGTGCAAATACTATAGTAAACCGCAAAGCGCTATATGTGTTTACATGTACCACACCCCATGCATATTCCAGAACAGTGAACTCACCATGAATGAATAATGCCGTTGTTCCTTTACTTTTTGCACCACTCAGCATTACCTTCAAATCCTACACAGCACTAACTTTCTCAGTGAGAATGGTTTTATTGTTTTTTTTTTCCAGCAGTTTTGTAACCAATTCAGTTGTCATATAATTCAAGGGAAAGGACAGCTGGTACAAATGAAGTAGCATGCAGATCCGTGCAGGCATGACGTTGCTTATATGTCAGTTTAATATAACAAAGGAAGGGCTGCAAAGCTGCAGATAATTTACCAAGGATATTAGATACCTTGTGATGCCACCACAATTCACAATTGTAAGAGATCAATATCATTCCATAACACGACTACTCAATGCCCAGTATGGGAACCATAAACCGGTTACAAATGAGTTACAAATGCAAATGAACCATAGGTGCACCTGTTTGGCCACATCAGCACCAACCAGTGCTTCTACAATTCCGAGGGAGAATATGAAGTATGTGCCCGGCCCGTGACTGGTGATGGTTGTGGCATCCCACACTAATTGGAAACACTTGAGTTGAGCACTGACCATGATGTCAAAAATGAAGATGAACTAAAGAGGTTGGAGCAGCTGGGACTGGACCCAGAGGAACTGAAGAGAGCTGGACGTCTTGGTCCACAGGAGAACACCCGATCCATTGGAGACTACAATATCAAGGGAGGGTACAAGAGTGTGGACATCTTGAGGTGAGGAGTGGTATATGAATAATTCATAACTAAACTTCCGTTTTATCTCCTATGAAAATAATACACTGCATGTGCATGCAGGAGATGTAATATATTTTTCAACTGTTCCCACCTTTCAAACCCAGACATGCATGCCTCAGGTCCACCTGCCAGGGACTGCTGAGCCATCTTGCTATAGAAGTCTACCTCCTGGTCATGAGTGATGGAGTGTATTGACACAGCAGTAGATGAAGCCCAGACCATTGGTGCCAACCAGGTTCTGGCCAACATGGTACACATCTAGGTTTTTCAAATTCCAAACTTAGTCTCAAAAGTAAAGGTCTAAGTTTGCACTTGCTTTCCCTTTATTCCAGCTCAGCTTTTACTGCCTCCTTTCCAGTCCTCTGTTTATAATCAAGCTTAAGATGACATACACCTTACATCACTTTAATGCTCATGTTTCTCCTGTTGACACACTTCCCATTGGTTCAGTGATCCCCTCACTGGTCCTCAGAAGCTCTTATCTTCAAAAGTGGATGACCAATCCTTGGGCGCCCCCAGCATTTCAGGAAGGGAAGGGGGGGGGGGGGGGTTGTATCATCCTGGACTTCAGTTACTCCCTCCTCAGGCTTACACCTTGGACCAACTGAATTTCAAGCTTGCTGCTAAGTGGTGGCCATGGCTGGATCTACCTCCCAGGGCTGGCTCTCAGCGCAATGCCTTCTGCCTTGTTCACAGTCTGGATCAAGCCTTAGCTTGTATATATAATCTGTAAACTCTTACAGTGCGTGGGGCAAGGAGGCTTCAATTTTTTGTTGCAGGCCAGGTTGCAGGTGTTATTGAAAAAGTTCTTTTTTTCCCCCCACTCTACGCATTTGCCTGATCAAAGCAGAATGTTATAGAGATATGTTTATTGGCATTTATTTAATATCCTACTATTGTATTATAATAATAGTGCTGATACTGAAGTGGGCGTGGTGTATTTCAGTGGCGGATCAGCACTGAACAAAGTTGTATACACTTGATTGTTGGGGATGTGCCTGGTGTGGAAATAATACATTCATTAATATCACATGTACATACCATCCTACTTTATTTTCAGTCAGCTAAATTATATGAACGTAATTCTGTTGTCTACAAGTCCAATTTTATTTTAATTATAATAGTTCACTTTTTATCCTGCAATAATAATTTTTTTATATCTTGTTTTCGTACTGTTTGTTCTGCACAATTTACAGTGGCGGATCCAGGAATTCGGCGACGGGGGGGTCCGGCATGAATAATAGATGAGGGGAGGGGCGCGCGCAATTTTATTTTGCATGTTATTCCATAGAGCTAGAGATTGCATGGAAACGGTACAGTCACTTGCACTCAGTTAAGTTCTTGTTCCCAGGCTTATGTGGATTTTTAATGAGTGTGTTTCATCTGTTAGTTTCGTCAGATTTAATTTGTACGTGCGCTTAGTTATTACTTCGATTTGATACTTGAGCCACTTAAAATTTGCATCATACTCAGATAACCTACTTCAAGCAATGAACAGTATTCTATTTCGTCCCCTGTAGATCAGCTGCATAAATCTTCAGCGGACCTATATAGCCTGCAGTTTGAAAAGCTAGCTCTTGGCAGGTATATACAAATGCTGGTCAAGTGAGTCTTAGAAAAAAATCGCGGGAATCACATAGGCGACGCATGCAATTTTACGCGTCACTAGAGATAGTATATCGTCTCTATGTCACTGTCGCGTGTATGAACGATGTCATTGTATGAAATTAAATCAGCCGCCTACCCCCCCCCCCCCCCCCCCCCCCCCCAAAAAAATGCAGGTAAAATTTCGTAATTTACCTTCCGACGCCTATATGATATACGAAGAATGCAAAGCAACGCTTTTAAACGACGCTTTATGCGCACGTGACTGTAGTATTAATAGTAATTATTTCATAATGGGGGGGCCCTCGCTGGATCCGCCCTTGGTTTATCAAGTCCAATGTCAACCACACACACCCAGCTCAGGTATTTTTTTAAAAAGCTACAGAATCCTAAGTATATTGAAGCACACATAAACACATGCAGTCTTGCACTGTGATCACATTCCCCTGCCCACATGCACACACATCAAGCTGAAGAACAGGACTGCATTTCTGTAAATTCTGTGAAGCTGCACAGATGATTTACTGATTTCATAAACCCTTATGGACAATTGCAATTCAAAGAAATTTACTGCATAGTCTGGGAGCCAAATACATAGCAAAATAAGCAGCCGGCATTCTCGTTCAAGGTAAAACCATAGGCTCCGCCACCTGTTTGGCCACGTCAGCCCCAACCAGCGCTTCTACGATTCCGAGGGCGAATTCGAAGCACGTGCCCGGCCCGCGACTGGTGATGGTCGTGGCGTCCCGGCACACCCTGGCCTCAGAGTACGAGTAGTCCGAGCTTTTCTGTATGGCCTCTCTAACGCTCGGGTGGGACGTTATCTGACGACCTTTGGCGATGCCGTGAGAAACAAGGGCGGTAGGTGCCGCGCACACGGCGGCAATGAGCCTGTTGGCCTTCTCTTGGTCTTGCAGCACTCGCTTCACTTTGTCCGACTCGGCCAACTTTTTCGCTCCTCCCAATCCGCCCGGCAAAACTACCACGTCGAATGGACCTTTTAGGACAGCCTCGTCCAAAGAAGTGTCTGGAACCAGCTTCACTCCCCTACTACAAACGACGGGATCGCCTCCCTCCAGCCCCGCTAACGTGACGTTAATCTTGGCTCTGCGAAGTACATCGACTGTAATCACTGTTTCCATTTCCTCGGCTCCTGTAGCCAGAACCACTAACGCTGACTTCTCAGAAGCCATGGCGCCTATAGACATGTCACGTGATACGTGTACCTTAGAGTTAATTAGGTAAATGTTACGAGTGGAACAGAAGGACAAGGTAGAGGCGAGGGTTCCTAGCAGTGGCGAGGTGGCCGGGGGGGCAGGGGGGGCAGTTGCCCCCCCAGCTGGCCTTTAAAAGGGGGCGCCAAAATGACGATAGGGGCGCACCAGCCGCCAAGCAAATTACACGATTGTATGATGATTATTTATGAGTCATAATGCTGGGGACGAGTTCATCAATTGCGAACGTCGGCGATCGGAGGAAAGAAGGCGGGATTTTACCCCACGAGATATGCATTTGTTACGTAATAGTACGGTTACGTACGTCCAAGTACATTGCTCTGTTCATGTGGTTGTAAATAGTTCCGGCCCAAACTTCGGCTTGACTGATGTCATGAGATCTAGAATCGGCTACGTGTTAATTGCTACCAGTTTTTGTTGTTATCGTGCTGCTCGAACAGAGGGCACTATTTATTGGTGCATGTTGATTGCCTTAGTTTCCAATACAATCTGTGGAAAAATTAGAACGCGCATCACAAAAAATTTCGCGCGCGAAGCGCGCGCCCTTCCCTGTCCTCGACGCGTCAATTCTCCATGTGGAACCCACCCCCTCCTCGCCAAAATCCTGCATCCGCCCCTGTAACGAGATAAGACATTCTGACAGAAAGGCAGCATGTGTGTTTATGTGTGTGTGCGTGGGGGAGGGAGGGGGGGGGGGGGCGGCAGTCTGTGCATTTGCCCCCCCAGTGACAGACAAGCCACCTCGCCACTGGTTCCTAGCTTGGAGGCGAGGGTTCCTAGCTTGGATGCAAGACAAGTCGATATCCCTTTTCTTATTCTCGAGGAGATCACAGCTACGGACATGCCGGAAGTTACAATTAGCGTATATAGGGCCTATAATATTTTAATAGCGCTATGGTGTTTATAATTCATAGTTCAATTGTCATGTGTTGTTTGGCTTAATTGATATCACACAAGTCGGGGCATTTTTCAAACGGCGTCATTCCGGCTGATATCTTCTGAGTGCGCCGTTAGCCTCAGCCCTTTCAAAATCTTTGTTTTGAAATAAAATATTATAACTGCCGCTGAACTTATACGAGTCACAAGTACGGCAGAAGTTGAATCCTGAAATGGATATACAGACTAACAGGGTGTTTCACAATCAAGGAAAATTGTTTATAAATTAACCACAAGCAGTTCATTAACTGGTAATTGTTGTTAAAAGTTCTAACAGCAAAAGAAGACATGCTGGTGAAATATTATCTTTAATGGTTAATTAACAGTCCCAAAGTATTTAAATCCCTATTCATTTCGATTAAATATTATTAATGTTAATAAATTTAGGGTTGTAAAAAAGGTGGACTTGTCACCCAGCGCCATAATGTAGTGCGAGATGCTCTAGGTGATTTGGCAGCTATTGTTTACAAAGATGTTGTAAGAGGACCCATTGTTCAGGAAGCAGATGATGCCAGTGGTCGACCAGCTTTAATTGCTGACCTCAGCATACGAGGAGTGTGGCAGCCATAAACTGCGGCATTCGTGTCGTAGACACAGACGCCCAGTCTCATGCTTGCCGCACTGTCGATGCTGTGCTATGTTCAGCTGAACAGGAAAAGAAAAGGAAGTACTTAGCAGCTGTTGAAGAAAGACGTGCTTCATTTATACTTTTTGTAGTTTCTGTGGATGGGGTCGTGGGTCATGATGCACAACACCTGATCAAGCGCCTATGTGACCAAATTGCAATTAAGTGGGTGCCAGAATAGCTTTTGCTATTTTACGTGCAATAAACCTTTGCTTGCGTGGATCCAAGGTAAAATGGAGAAGTGGACATGGCATGGCCGGACGACGGAGCAGGCCTACCCCATTTCCCTTGATGTGGTTTTATGTGTTAATCTCACAACTATTTTATTTTATTTTATTTTATTTTTGTCATTATTGTCTTGTAATACGTAACGATGATTAAGGATTTTTGTGTTTAATGTAGGGTTGGTGTTTAGTTAAAAGATGCAAACTGTACTTAAGTAACTGCTTCCATTTAGAAGTTATTCAAGATTGAAATCTTGATTTTTTGATTTTTGCAATGTACTTGATTTAGGGGCCATTGTATCTTGATTTAGTGGTTTGAATTTATTAATAAATTCGGCCAAGTTGATATTATTAAAAATCAAGGAAATGTTGGAGCTTTGGGATGCCTCCAAAATCGTATGTTTTAATAGGTGTTATCGGGAATTATTAATTCGTTTTGTTAATTTATTTATTTTGATTTTATTAAATTAATTATTAAATTTGTTTACATCAACATTTAAGCTCAAATTAAAAGAGCATTGATCAACAATTTTAAGTTAATTAACTGCTTGTGGTTAATTTATAAGCAATTTTCCTTGATGGTGAAACACCCTGTATATCTAAAAATCACTTCCAAAGGGCCATGCGATACAATAACGACGAATTAAATATACAGCAACAAACGAAAACGCATGCAGCATGTAATCAGTTAGGTGTTGAATTGCGACCTCTGCACTGGCCCTCGCACTCGGTGGTGCATAAAGCTTTGAACTCGAATAATGTAACACTAAAAATAAAATAAAATTTTTTAAAAGAATTTCGCTTTGGAGATCATTCGTGTGTTTTCAGTTGGAAACAGGATCGGGAGGTGAGATCATGCGGCATATCTGTATAAAAAAGCAAAAAAACTTCTATCGACTGAAGATTTTTTTTTTTTTTTGGTCAATTCGAGCAACTCGATTCAATGAGGGCGTGCACTAGAGCATAGGGTTGCAAGTAACATTCTTTGCTATATACATGTAGTGTATTGATTTTTTTAATTTCACGCTTTGGTTTTTTATTCATAAAGTAATTTGCAACACTTAAAAGCTTGTATTTAAGGTTTAAGTGGTCCCATTAGAATATTTACGTTTGCAAGTGTAAAGTAACTTGCAAAGGCATACATTGAAACCAAAAGTATAATAAGGTCAAAACGCCTGCCAATTCAATTCCAATGTGGCTATATATACTCAGTGTACTGTGAATGTTGGAATGAGTTTTCCTGTCCTTAGAGTGCATGGTCCTCTGAGTCAAAGCATTCCGTTAATTGCTTCTGTATGTTATAATTAACTCGGTTGAAAATGTAGCTCGCGATGTACACTAGGATGCTTACCTCTAACACTGTCCTTCTGTGACAATGTACTACTGACTGCATGCAAAAGTGGATGGATGACAGCTACCCCATGTTATGTGTTAATTACCTTTGAGGTGTGACTTTTAAATCAGTTACTGAGTTAGAAGAATCAGTTACCCTGATTTGTTATGATTGACAGTTATACCAAGAATGTGCATTACATTATACATGTATAGGTAAGGACATCATTCAGTGTGCAGTAGCGGACAGGGAATTAAGAAAAGAAAGTTGATAACTATGACCTTGGGGGTATTGGTATTGCCTGGACAGTTGTGTGCTGCTTGTAATGTAATGGTACTGAATGGAGGATATGATTTTGGACACAAACATTGATAAGGATTTGGAAATATTCTTATTTATCTGGATCAGCATGCATATACATGTAAAATTCAAGACTGAAGACTCCTAGAGATGTAGTAAAGTGGATTGCTGATTAAATTATTTGCATTCAAATATTAAATCTTCATGGCAAGCCAGTGGTTGATTCTCTTACTCCTTACAAATCCACTCACCATCTATCTTGATATGAGCAAAGATTCTTTTTTGTTGGAGAGGTCACATTATTGTATTTACCACATCTGGGAAGAACCATCCTTTTCTACTCATCAAACATGTGACAGTACATGTATGTACCTCATGTTCTACTTGAGCAGAGAGTCCTACATGTATCACTGAGGTAACCTGATGAGCACTGAGGTGACCTGATGAGCACTGAGGCGTGATGAGCACTGAGGTAACCTGATGAGCACTGAGGTGACGTGATGAGCCCTGAGGTGACCTGATGAGCACTGAGGTGACCTGATGAGCACTGAGGTGACCTGATGAGCACTGAGGTGACCTGATGAGCACTGAGGTGTGATGAGCACTGAGGTGACCTGATGAGCACTGAGGTGATGAGGTGATGAGCACTGAGGTGTGATGAGCACTGAGGTGACCTGATGAGCCCTGAGGTGTGATGAGCACTGAGGTGACCTGATGAGCACTGAGGTGTGATGAGCACTGAGGTGACCTGATGAGCACTGAGGTGACGTGATGAGCCCTGAGGTGACCTGATGAGCACTGAGATGACCTGATGAGCACTGAGGTGACCTGATGAGCACTGAGGTGACCTGATGAGCACTGAGGTGACCTGATGAGCACTGAGGTGACCTGATGAGCACTGAGGTGACCTGATGAGCACTGAGGTGACCTGATGAGCACTGAGGTGACCTGATGAGCACTGAGGTGACCTGATGAGCACTGAGGTGTGATGAGCACTGAGGTGACCTGATGAGCACTGAGGTGATGAGGTGATGAGCACTGAGGTGTGATGAGCACTGAGGTGACCTGATGAGCCCTGAGGTGTGATGAGCACTGAGGTGACCTGATGAGCACTGAGGTGTGATGAGCACTGAGGTGACCTGATGAGCACTGAGGTGACCTGATGAGCACTGAGGTGTGATGAGCACTGAGGTGACCTGATGAGCACTGAGGTGCGATGAGCACTGAGGTGACCTGATGAGCACTGAGGTGACCTGATGAGCACTGAGGTGTGATGAGCACTGAGGTGACCTGATGAGCACTGAGGTGTGATGAGCACTGAGGTGTGATGAGCACTGAGATGACCTGATGAGCACTGAGGTGACCTGATGAGCACTGAGGTGACCACTGAGGTGTGATGAGCACTGAGGTGACCTGATGAGCACTGAGGTGACCTGATGAGCACTGAGGTGACCACTGAGGTGTGATGAGCACTGAGGTGACCTGATGAGCACTGAGGTGACCTGATGAGCACTGAGGTGACCTGATGAGCACTGAGGTGACCACTGAGGTGTGATGAGCACTGAGGTGACCTGATGTCCCGCTTATGGAGGTGCTTGAACAATAGTAATCTAATCTTTGACAGAGGGTGTATCGTAACATAACAACAGAACTATTAATAACATGTAGTGTAAATATTAATGACTTGCTATGATCAGTCATACATCAGTGATATTTCAATCTACGAATCTTCAATGCATCAAGTGCTCAGCTCCATTCATTGTCCAATAGCACTCAGAATAACTTAACATTATGAATACAGATCAAAGTACAGGATGCATGGAATGATCTTTGCCTTGATTACCATGCATTGTAGTATTACTTCATTTGAAAAATTGTAACAAAATTTCACGCATCAGTATGTATGAGTTCGCCTAAGACCTAAGATTTTGATTGCCATCTATTTTTTTCATCTTCTGATGATGGCCTGTATTGGGGGAGATCACGCAGCACTTCCACGCAGATAGGAGGGTTATTGCCTGACACCATCTCTATGGCTTGCCCTTGCACAGAATCTATGACAACTTCAGGTTCCATGGTGTGATTTCCTTTTCTATTTCTCCTGCAGCACCTGAATTAAAAAAGACAGCAATTATTAATTAAGTGAGACATTGGAAGACACATACACCAATACCATATAAGGATGCATAGAAGTGCACACGTTCCAATTATTAAAGCTGAAACAACAGTTGCAGTAATGATCATGATTAGTTTTTGATTTCCAACTGATTCATTTGTGCGGCGGAATTGAGTGCTGTTGGATGGAAAGGGAGCAGGGATTGAGGCAGGCAGCGTTGGTTGTGGCACTAGAGCTGCAAGTTCAAATAGAACCATCAGATCACCTGAAGCTATCTGGACCGACACCGATGAGGTATCAATGATGAGATATGCAGATCTACCCCCGCACTCTTGATGCACCAGCAAATACATCTCGATGAACACTTCCAGACGGTCATACTGTTGCTCCCCAAGACACTGAGATCTGTACAATGCAGCTGTTGTTGCACTTGCACTTGTAATGCTTGTCAGGAACACTCCAGTGTCATTCATATACGCAAAGTTTGTTAGCGACCCATGTTGAAAGCAAAGGCCAAGTTTGGGGAAATTGGTGTCAAGGTATAGGCTGCTTGTGGTTCCTGAGTCCCACCATGTGACATTCAGCTCCACACTTTTGTCTGCAATAGGTATTGCTATCAGGCGAGTGTTTGCACCCTGACATATGTACTGGTAGCCATTGATGGATCCAGCGGTGATGTTTAGTATCTGCCATCCTTGGAGGTCAAAGTACACTGTGCTATCATAGCAACTAGCGAGCAGCGTTACATCATTGTCAGAATATGTAAGAGTGTAGCCAGCCATGCAGTCCGGGAGTGTGCCAATTACATTAGAGCTGATGGCTAGAGGCAGAATTGTATATAGATCGCTTCCAGATGTGATATAGAGTACCTGATCAGATGGCGCACTGCTCTGAGGCATATCAGGCACTATGAAGTTGGAGATCTGGAGGGGTGTTCGAAGGCCTATTTGGTACTGTGGCTGTGAAAATACGTCCTGGACTTGGAAACTGTCAAGGTCTATCGACAGTATGTTAAAGTAGTTGGTTTGGAGGTTTAGGCAGACGGCAAACACACTGTTCAGCATTTTGAAAAACGCGACAGGGCTGCACTCCCTGTTAATGGCAACCACGCTATGTGCGAAGGAGATGGTGTCATTAACAGTCGCGTCCACAACGCAAAAGGCGCTGTTTAGTGGGATGAAAATTCGCGCAGACCAGGGTCCTACGGAGGTTACCAAGATGTCCCCGCAGTATACGTACTTCTCTCCGCAGTCGCTGGGGAGATAGAGGTCCAATAGACTAACATTGTAGACAACAAGTCCGCCGCTCTGTACAATGACTTCGACTCCGGCTGACCCATTAAGCACAGCAGCTGTGAGCTGTTGAGTCGCTGTTTTAGTATGATAAACAATGAAGTTACGGCGCATCTTGTCAATAAAGAATTGCAGCTTACCTAAAGCAGCCCCACCCCCTCTTGTTTTGGTTAATAACACCAACAACGAAAAGCCAAGTAAATACTTCCAGGGCTCCATTACTTCTTGACAACCTTGCTGAATACTTCGTAGCAATGGGGGCTTTACCTGGGATTTTTTTCCTCCAGATATGGTGACATGTGCCAGCAAACGTAATCATTTATTTCATTATACATTACTCTACACGAATTATAATTATTTAGTAAGTATACTTCCCAGCTGAAATAGAATACGCATACGTGCATACTTGTGTCCAGGGCCTGTGTAGGCCGATTAGACGTCAGTTATAAAATTGATTTAAATGAAACTCAGCTCATGTGCAGACAATAAGGTTACGTCATGTTACCATAAATATAATACCTATAATCATGATTTGTGCCATTATAAGCGCAATGCCTATAGGGCCAATGTTTACACCTTAGCGTCATGTATGGCTGCTTTAATTTATTATAGCTTTGTCCATTGCTCTACTAGTTACGCGGATCAATTCACTAATATAAAAAATGAATGAAAAAAAAAAAACGTTCTCTCTGAGAAAGTTGGTGATTTAGGCAATGGTAAGGAAGGGAATAAGGGATCCATGATGTTTTTTAAAAGTCCTATGTACAAACTGTACCAGAAATGATAGATATATCAAATGTATTGGATATGCATACATGATAGAAAGTGACAAACGGATATCAGTATTTTGTTCTGACAGTATGACACAGAGTGAAGCTAGATTATGGTTCATATATTCAACAATACGCACATGTACCATGCAGAATGATTGACACAGTTGTCAGTGCCATGTTTAATACACTGATTCACACTTCTGAACATGCTCTACTTCAGGGGAGTGCATGCCGCTATACTTATCATGGGTGCCTACACACTCCTTATAATGATAGCCTGGGAGATGCATAGAGGCGATGCATTACTATATTGCAATAACCATACAGGCCCCTTTGGTGCCCCGGCCTGGCCTGACACTGCATGTGGTCAACAAAGGAGTGCTGAGGTCACTGCATGTCTACTAGTATTTGTGTAGTGCACATGCATGTGTAGTGCACAACTTATTCATGCACTTTTCATATCTCCTTTTGCTCTCTCTTTTCTCTTCTCACCTTCTCTCTCCTTCCCTTCTCTTTCCTCCTCCTCTAGCTCTCCTCCCCACCCTTTCCTGTGCACCTTTCACAGCCTTAATTTGTACTGTAATCACAGTATGTGTTTATGGTATTCAGCATTCATCAGGAATGTGCCTACCAAGGCTTCAGGGACTTATATTCATATAGTGGTTGGATAGTGATGGAAATTGTCACAATCGTTTTTGGCCTTTTCTTCTTTGTTTTGGCCTCATTCCCATTCCTCATGTTACCAGTTTCATTCTGCATCTGGTTCCTGTCCATAGATATACATGTATGTCCCTTGGTCCCAGGCCAGTTTGGCCCAGCGATGCAATCACAGTGAGGCAAAACCTCTCTCTTGTGATAGGTCTTCTCACCATGGCTGTAGCTTTCCAACTGGAGTGTGGCAGGGATGCCCATCCAGACTGTGCCTTCTGGCTGTACCTCGTTGGCCTGCGCTCACCTACTGGACTGCTCTCACCTGTAGGGTACAGCTATGCTTGTGTGTACGACACTAGGCCAAGGAGAAGTGGTTTACATTATAAGTCCTCAAGTTCTTTACTGCTACAGCACTGTTTGCTCATGCAGGCAATAAAGACTGAAAGCAACTTTGAGATAGTTGGAGGGCTGTTCTGTGTGGTGTTGTTCAATTACAGCTCACTCCCGTTCTTGGCCTCATCTGAGCTCTACTACATTCTTTGTTCTAGCCACAAACTTGGGTTTTTGTGCCTCTGCAGTGGCATTCCAAAGGTCCATCTCCCTCTTGTTCTTCACCATTGATGGCCAATACTGGGATGATGGCCTACCACTGAGTGGCCATGCCTTGCCACATGAGCAGATGGAATCAGTACAAGTTGCACATGTATACCGCCTGTATTTGTTGCAGCATCTATCAATTGTTTTTCCATAAGGCGTATAAATCTACCACATAATGAAACCGATGAATCCATTGGATCGGATGACGTCATTGTATCTATGGCGCATGTTTACACGTAAATGTTTACTACACATGGGAGGGTGGCCGGATCAGCGGTGAGTTTTGCATCGTGACCCTTAATATCAGTGGCACTATGTGAAACATTCAAACATACAGAGGGTCATACACCCGCCTATAAGCTACCAATGACGCCCGGCCGATGCTCGCGCACGAACTTAACTTCTGCATGCATATTAAAACAGCGCCTTAATTCCGTACGTTGCACTGAATTGTACTACATGTACATAATATTAAAGTATAATTATAATGTAGCTAATATTTGCGCGCGCGCTATCGAGAGGGCTAGGGCTATGGTGTACTACAGGGGGGGGGGGGGGGGGGGGGGGGGGGGGGGGTAGGGTGTGTAACCGATTTTCAGGTTTTGTAGGTTAACCGATTATTCGCGATTACCTATTCGGTCGACCATGCATTTAGTAGAATAGCAGGTTACCGATTTCAGAATTTTGATTAGTCGAAATAACCGATTCTATTTTTCTTAGTCGCGATTAGTCGATATTCGTTTCCTTCGCACAGAAATCGGTAGGAAATCGATTACCCTTTTTATATGCCCTTTCCTGCCTGAAGTACAAAGGGTTAATTAATCGATAAACAGTTGACATGATGTAATGAACATTAGTCTGGGGACCCGGCTGAATTAGTAATAAAGATCAGTCTATTAATCAACGTAAATACGGCACGGCGATTTAAATACGTTCGCGCTCTCTGCAGTATACTACATGTGCGTTAATCGAGCGTGCTACTATGTACTCTTTTGCACAGCAGTACAGGTGACAGGTGTCCAAATACTTCGGTACACTGGCTCTTACGTTCGGCCATAACATTAATATTGTGAAATCGTACATGTCCTGATTGGCGGCCTTGTCATATGCGTGGAAAGGTGTTCCACCCATCCACCCAACATGCAAGAATGTGTTCTTAACGGCTTTGGTGATAATTCCCATCCACCGCCATTGAATTAGTCTCGTACCCAGACTCAAATGTACGTAGCGATGATTATCGCTTACAGTATAACATCACGTACAGAGGGTCTGGCCAACAAGTCTGTTCTGGTGCGCCGGAATGTTGGCGCTCCAATCAGAATCGAGAGCCCGCGTGACGTCACGGTAATTAGATTCCAATAGCATTCCACACTACAGAGAGGAGCCTGGTGCTTGATCGTGCGTGCGCGGCTAAGGTTGTGATATATGGACACGTGTCTAAAACGAAGGGAAAGCCATTTCAATATGGAAGGACTCATTACGAAGTACGTCTAAAATCTGTCGTGAATCGCTTTCCAGCCCATCGCGTTCACCACTCTGAGAGTATCATTACGGTGGTAGCCTTTTCTCGCTGTAGCTTAAGCAAGACAGATCTGCTTAAAAACAAACCTCACGTTTTATCGTGATGACGTAGCCGTTGCTATGACAACCCTAATCCAATTACATTCCCAAGAACAACTGTAAGCGATAATGCTTACGTACGTTTGGGTCTGGGTACGAGACTACCATTGAATTCTGTACGTGGCATGCATCTCGTTCCCAGTCCCTGCGGATACTAACTAATGTTGGCATAACCAGCAGATAAGTAGTTATCCGTGTATAGACTCGAGAAACTGTGATTTAATAACACAAATCGGAAAAACCTAGGTAATCGTTGGCAAATTAATGGTGCACTAATCGCCAAAATCGATTTAATGTTTCTAATAACCGATTTTCAAGTTGCTATTAACCTGAAAAATCGATTGGACTTTTTTTCATAGTCGAAATAATCGATTTTGATTTATGAAAAAGGTTACACACCCTAGGGGGGGGGGGGGGGGGGGGGGGGGGGGGCTGGGAACAGTGGAAAGTAACACCTCGCAACAGTGGATAATTACAGCGATTCATTGCATATTTCGGGCGCAGTAATTGGATTGTATAAGTTCGCTGTTGCGTAATTGCTGTCATCCGCAAAGCATTTTTAACGTGCTTCAACATCAATGACGCAATAGCAATCTGGTAAAATCGCAAACCGCTATTGCAACTAGGACACCGCTTATAAGTTCAAAACCATGCATTGCCTTTCAATTTAAGCTTAAGTAACAAAAGAAGGAACACGGTGTGTCACCACAATAAAATGTATGCATGCAACACAATAAATCAATTGAAATGAAAATGGGTATTAATTTATAATGGTTGTACCATTTGGTGTCGTAAGCAAAAATGCCTACATTGCTGTACCAAATGCACATTTTAACACACATGCATGTATACACACTTATGCACACAAAATCACACTTGCGCACAAATCCAATACACAAACGCAAACATGCACACACACACACACACACACACACACACACACACACACACACACACATACACATGTGCACACACACACACACACACACACACACACACACACACACACACACACACACACACACACACCAGGTTCAACAACAACACACTACAGATGTAGGTCTGCACTGAGTTCACATCACATAAGTACGCTTGTAATTGCAGCACACCTGTGCCATGTACACAAGCAAAGCTGGGCAGTTTAAATCAAGTCTAACAGACATTGGGTCCACATACCGCATGCTCAACTGATGCATTGGATTGGCCAGCAATTGGGTCAAATGCAGTAAGAGTAACCTTAACATCACCTGTCTGAGAGATACAATGTGGTCTGTGGACCACACAAAGAAGATACATTTTTTTACCTCCTCTTGTTGTTGCAAACTTGGCGGTACTACATGTAGCGGAAAAGTTTGAAGCGTTAAAACACGTGCAAATTTTGCAGTTTTGTTCTGTGTGTATGTATGCATAACAACAAGAGGAGTGTCTGATGCATGCGGTATACTCTTATCGTAAGTGTTGTTTTACTGTAGTGGCTTGAAGGTTAGCATGACATTTACTGTAAAACTGCATAGGTGCATGGTAAAAAAAAATCTTCCTTGTGTGGTCCACAGACCACATTGTATCTCTCAGACAGGTGATGTTAAGGTTACTCTTACTACATTTGACCCAATTGCTGGCCAATCCAATGCATCAGTTGAGCATGCGGTATGTGGACCCAATGTCTGTTAGACTTGATCTTGATTTAAACTGCCCAGCTTTGCTTGTGTACAGGGTACAGGTGCGCTACAATTACAAGCGTACTTATGTGATGTGAACTCAGTGCAGACCTACATCTGCAGTGTGTTGTTGTTGAACCTGGTGTGGTCTCAGGTATGTTGTGTGTCTGTGTGTCAGTGTGTGTACATGTGTGTGTGTGTGTGTGTGTGTGTGTGTGTGTGTGTGTGTGTGTGTGTGTGTGCATGTGTGCGTTTGTGTATTGGATTTGTGCGCAAGTGTGCATACTTATAAGTGTGTACATGCATGTGTATTAAAATGTGCATTTGGTACAACAATGTAGGCATTTTTGCTTACGACACCAAATGGTACAACCATTATAAATCAATACCCATTTTCATTTCAGTTGATTTATTGTGTTGCATGCATACATTTTATTGTGGTGACACACCGTGTTCCTTCTTTTGTTACTTAAGCTTAAATTGAAAGGCAATGCATGGTTTTGAACTTATAAGCGGTGTCCTAGTTGCGTAATTGCTAAAAAAAATAGACGCAATGTGACTGTGTTTTACTCAATAATTTTACCAGATTGCTATTGCGTCATTGATGTTGACGCACGCTTTGCGGATGACAGCAATTATACGCAACAGCGACCACCGTTAAGCGGTTTACTTATACAATCCAATTACTGCGCCCGAAATATGCAATGAATCGCTGTAATTTTCCACTGTTGCGAGGTGTTACTTTCCACTGTTTGGAGTAGGGTGGGTGTACGTACAGTTCCGAGCCCCCAAAACTAAACGTATAGGGTGTAAGTATTAATTAAATTTCAGCGCACGTGATAACCAGGCATTTAATAATATTTTTACTGTGAGAGAGCCTTATAGCACTCATAATTTGAGGTCTCAACATGCAACGTGTATGTTGGCTGGCTGCGTGTCTTCTCCTGCAAGGGTTGTCATGGACACAAGCTTCTGCCCAATCAGTGATCTCTCCGGCTTGCTACCAGACGGATGATCAAATAAGAAGTACATTCGCGTCCATGTACGACCAAGTGATCATCAACTGCCTCTCTGTTACCGCGTCTGGATCCGTGAATAATGTCGTCCTTTCGGCTTTCAACAGCTCCAACAACGTATCGGCGCGCTTCACTATGACCTGCGTTGGCAGTGTACTGGTGTCCCTTCCTTCTACCTTGAACGCCAGTCGCACCTTCATCGGAAGAGGTTGCTCCTCTTCGTGTGTCGACGCGACTCAACCCTGCAGCGCACGTGAGTTCCGATGCACGGGCGAACGTGAAAGGGTTACCTAGCGGTGCAAAACAGATATCTCCTACATGTACACGCACTTAATAACTCGCGCAAAGACTAAGTAGCCTTGAGGGCTGTACCTTCATTTGGCGGGCTTACATGATTAGCACTACATATGAATGACTCTTTCATCCTCATTGGATTTAAAGTGATTGTCATGGAACAAAGAAGGTGAATAAATAAAATCAAAAAGGATCTTTGGGGGAAGGTTTGTAGGGAAGGGGCGTGGTGTTTGATGCTCTGTAGGTGTGGTTAGTTACTTTGTGTGGTAGGTGTCAATCGTTCCTTTCTCTCTATGCATGCAGCCTGTGCCTCTGTGTGTGCAAGGTGTGTGGGTCCAGCTCCCAGCAGCTGTACATCATGTGCCTCGGCCAAACTGGCCAATGGAACCTGTGTTGCCAGCTGTCCATATCCAAACCAAAAACCCAACCCAAGTATGGACATGCTCTGCCAGTGTATAGGTCTGTACAGTGGAAGCACTTGTCAAGGTGTGTGCAGTGTGTGTGTGTGTGTGTGTGTGTGTGTGTGTGTGTGTGTGTGTGTGTGTGTGTGTGTGTGTGTGTGTGTGTGTGTCTGTGTGTGTCTGTGTGTGTATGTGCGTGTGTATGTGTGTGTGTGTGTGTGTGTGTGTGTGTGTGTGTGTGTGTGCGTGCTTGTGTATGTGTGTTGCATCACTGTCATATTATTGTGGCATGTGTATTTGAGTGTTGTGCATTAGGTGGTTCTTCAATAGATTGTAGTGATAGATAGTTATGTGATCTTCGTGTGACGTCGTTTGACCGCTTGGTGGGCATTATAATCCTTTCACTTTCAGACCAATCCAAGATAATCCTTACTGTAGGGCTGTAATGAAAGTATACCCCTGTAATGCCTTGCTTAATGTTGTTATTCTGCTGCCTTGGGGTCATGATTAGGTCATTGTATGGCCTTTGCAGACTTGTTTGAGTGGTATGGCCTTTAGAGTAGCATTTTGAGAGACCTTGATTTGTCCACTTTGATGTTCAATATTAGCTTTGACCTACATGGTGTATTACATGTAGTACCAATACGTTGCAGAGCTGTATAGCAAAAGGCTCAATTTGGACTGATTATTATTCATGAGCCAAAGTGGTTCAGAAAATGAGAAGATATTTGCAATGATCTGTTTTAACTGATGGGATGGTGACAAAAGCTGTGTTGATCCAATGTACATGTATTTTGTCTCTGGTGGACCATTGGACCAAGTCATGTGACCTAGTCATGTGGCCTAGTCATGTGGCCTTGGTTGGCCATTGAGCCAGCTCAGGTCACGACTTCTACACATGTGGTGCTAGGATGTAGCTAGTGGACACTGTTTCCTGTGTTAGTTTATAGCATGTTTCCTCTTCCTTCCAATTATTAGTGTTGTTTTACATTTGTTTGGTTTTAGGGCTGTAGTTATGTGTGTGTGTGTGTGTGTGTGTGTGTGTGTGTGTGTGTGTGTGTGTGTGGTGTGTGTGTGGTGTGTACATGTATGCGTGATGTGTGTGTGTGTGTGCGCGTGCATGTGTGTGTGTGTATTGAATGTATCCACACGTACCTGTGCCTGTGTTTGCCCATTGACCTGGACTGTTGACACATCTGGTCACTGTCATGTTCTCATCTCCACGGCAACAATCAGACTGCACTGCCTGTGCTCCATATGGACAGCCTGATGTGAACTGCACCTTTTGTACATGTGGTACACTGTTCACAGGACCCACCTGCAAGGGTAAGTGTGCTCTATTTGGAAGGGGAGAGGAAGTAAAGAAGTGTGCCTTAAATGGAGTAGGAGGTGAAGGGCCATATTGTAGGGACTGAACTACATTGCAGGCAAAGACAGACTAATTTCACCTTGCACTGTCATTTTTATCTACGCCTACACACTGTCATTTTTATCTACACGTACATGTACATGCACACATGTACATGCCCTCACCACAACCAACCACACATGCCCTCACATATTGCTTATCCTCCTCACACATACATGTAACACTTGCACACACATGATGACATACAGTTTGCACAAGCGCTGTTATCCTGAACTCCTATGTACCAGCTGTGCCACTCCCTGGCTTCACCAGTGTGTCCAAACGTAAGCGTGTGTGTCTGAACCAAGTGTAATCTGCACGAAGTGTACATGTATCTGCACTGAAGTGTGTCTGCACTGAAGTATATCTGCACTGAAGTGTGTCTGCACTGAAGTGTGTCTGCACTGACGTATATCTGTACTGGGTCTAAACCAAGTGTATCTCTACCATGGTGTGGTTATACTGTTTAGCCGTACGTATTGTAATATGGAGCTACATGTATCATAATCTGAGGATGACCAATGATGAGTATACATGCATGCACAAAATGACTCCTGGGCACTTTGATTTCAAGTGACAGCTATCCCACTTAATGCTCATACCCTTCTCTCTGGGGTCTGAACCAGGGTGTACTGTGAGGGTATATACTGTGAGAGTGTACTGTGAGGGTGTACTGTGACGGTGTACTGTGAGGGTGTACTGTGAGGGTGTACTGTGAGGGTATACTGTGAGGGTATACTGTGAGGGCGTACTGTGACGGTGTACTGTGAGGGTGTACTGTGAGGGTATACAGTGAGGATGTACTGTGAGGTATACTGTGAGGGTATACTGTGAGGGTATACTGTGAGGGTATACTATGAGGGTATACTGTGAGGGTATACTGTGAGGGTGTACTGTGAGGGTATACTGTGAGGGTGTACTGTGAGGGTGTACTGTGAGGGTGTACTGTGAGGGTGTACTATGAGGGTGTACTGTGAGATATACTGTGAGGGTATACTGTGAGGGTATACTGTGAGGGTGTACTGTGAGGGTGTACTGTGAGGGTATACTGTGAGGGTATACTGTGAGGGTATACTGTGAGGGTGTACTGTGAGGGTGTACTGTGAGGTATACTGTGAGGGTATACTGAGGGTGTACTGTGAGGGTGTACTGTGAGGGTGTACTGTAAGGGTATACTGTGAGGGTGTACTGTGAGGGTGTACTGTGAGGGTATACTGTGAGGGTATACTGTGAGGGTATACTGTGAGGGCGTACTGTGACGGTGTACTGTGAGGGTGTACTGTGAGGGTGTACTGTGAGGGTGTACTGTGAGGGTATACTGTGAGGGTATACTGTGAGGGTATACTGTGAGGGCGTACTGTGACGGTGTACTGTGAGGGTGTACTGTGAGGGTGTACTGTGAGGGTATACTGTGAGGGTATACTGTGAGGGCGTACTGTGACGGTGTACTGTGAGGGTGTACTGTGAGGGTATACAGTGAGGATGTACTGTGAGGTATACTGTGAGGGTATACTGTGAGGGTATACTGTGAGGGTATACTATGAGGGTATACTGTGAGGGTATACTGTGAGGGTGTACTGTGAGGGTATACTGTGAGGGTGTACTGTGAGGGTGTACTGTGAGGGTGTACTGTGAGGGTGTACTATGAGGGTGTACTGTGAGATATACTGTGAGGGTATACTGTGAGGGTATACTGTGAGGGTGTACTGTGAGGGTGTACTGTGAGGGTATACTGTGAGGGTGTACTGTGAGGGTGTACTGTGAGGTATACTGTGAGGGTATACTGAGGGTGTACTGTGAGGGTGTACTGTGAGGGTGTACTGTAAGGGTATACTGTGAGGGTGTACTGTGAGGGTGTACTGTGAGGGTATACTGTGAGGGCGTACTGTGACGGTGTACTGTGAGGGTGTACTGTGAGGGTATACAGTGAGGATGTACTGTGAGGTATACTGTGAGGGTATACTGTGAGGGTATACTGTGAGGGTATACTATGAGGGTATACTGTGAGGGTATACTGTGAGGGTGTACTGTGAGGGTATACTGTGAGGGTGTACTGTGAGGGTGTACTGTGAGGGTGTACTGTGAGGGTGTACTATGAGGGTGTACTGTGAGATATACTGTGAGGGTATACTGTGAGGGTATACTGTGAGGGTGTACTGTGAGGGTGTACTGTGAGGGTATACTGTGAGGGTATACTGTGAGGGTATACTGTGAGGGTGTACTGTGAGGGTGTACTGTGAGGTATACTGTGAGGGTATACTGAGGGTGTACTGTGAGGGTGTACTGTGAGGGTGTACTGTAAGGGTATACTGTGAGGGTGTACTGTGAGGGTGTACTGTGAGGGTATACTGTGAGGGTGTACTGTGAGGGTGTACTGTGAGGGTATACTGTGAGGGTATACTGTGAGGGTGTACTGTGAGGTATACTGTGAGGGTATACTGAGGGTGTACTGTGAGGGTGTACTGTGAGGGTGTACTGTGAGGGTGTACTGTGAGGGTGTACTGTGAGGGTGTACTGTGAGGTATACTGTGAGGGTATACTGAGGGTGTACTGTGAGGGTGTACTGTGAGGGTGTACTGTGAGGGTGTACTGTGAGGGTGTACTGTGAGGGTGTACTGTGAGGGTGTACTGTGAGGGTATACTGTGAGGGTATACTGTGAGGGTATACTGTGAGGTATACTGTGAGGGTATACTGAGGGTGTACAGTGAGGGTGTACTGTGAGGGTGTACTGTGAGGGTATACTGTGAGGGTGTACTGTGAGGGTGTACTGTGAGGGTGTACTGTGAGGGTATACTGTGAGGGTATACTGTGAGGGTGTACTGTGAGGGTGTACTGTGAGGGTATACTGTGAGGGTATACTGAGGGTGTACTGTGAGGGTGTACTGTGAGGGTGTACTGTGAGGGTATACTGTGAGGGTGTACTGTGAGGGTGTACTGTGAGGGTGTACTGTGAGGGTATACTGTGAGGGTGTACTGTGAGGGTATACTGTGAGGGTATACTGTGAGGGTGTACTGTGAGGGTGTACTGTGAGGTATACTGTGAGGGTATACTGAGGGTGTACTGTGAGGGTGTACTGTGAGGGTGTACTGTGAGGGTATACTGTGAGGGTGTACTGTGAGGGTGTACTGTGAGGGTGTACTGTGAGGGTGTACTGTGAGGGTATACTGTGAGGGTGTACTGTGAGGGTGTACTGTGAGGGTGTACTGTGAGGGTGTACTATGAGGGTATACTGTGAGGGTAATCTGTGAGGGTGTACTGTGAGGGTGTACTGTGAGGGTGTACTGTGAGGGTGTACTGTGAGGGTGTACTATGAGGGTATACTGTGAGGGTGTACTGTGAGGGTAATCTGTGAGGGTGTACTGTGAGGGTATACTGTGAGGGTGTACTGTGAGGGTGTACTGTGAGGGTGTACTGTGAGGGTGTACTGTGAGGGTATACTGTGAGGGTATACTGTGAGGGTGTACTGTGAGGGTGTACTGTGAGGGTGTACTGTGAGGGTGTACTGTGAGGGTGTACTGTGAGGGTGTACTGTGAGGGTATACTGTGAGGGTATACTGTGAGGGTGTACTGTGAGGGTGTACTGTGAGGGTGTACTGTGAGGGTATACTGTGAGGGTATATTGGGTCTGAACCAAATGCTGCACAATTCCTTGGCGCATGATGTCCTTCATGGACACTGTACCCCATAGGGAATATTGTGTTCAATCATGGTTTGGTTTGTTGGTTTGAGTGTTCTTAATGAAACTTTTTGCTCAACAATGGTGGAGTTTGCTGTAATATGGCTTCCCAGGTTGTAAATATGTCCTCTCCAATTTGCATATGTACATGGTTCTGCCTCTCTCTTCCTATCTTTCCCTCCCTCCCTCCCTCCCTCCCTCCCTCCCTCCCTCCCTCCCTCCCTCCCTCCCTCCCTCCCTCCCTCCCTCCCTCCCTCCCTCCCTCCCTCCCTCCCTCCCTCCCTCCCTCCCTCCCTCCCTCCCTCCCTCCCTCCCTCCCTCGTTCCCTCCCTCCCTCCCTCCCTCCCTCCCTCCCTCCCTCCCTCCCTCCCTCCCAGGTGCAACTCCCAATACTGGCCTTCTACATGAGATCAGAAGACGTGCATCAGAGGCTGCCCCTAACCTCACTAACTGCCTGTCACCAAACCCTAACACCCGGCCTCCCTTGAACGAGGCGGCTACATGCTGTAGTTCGTGTGCTGGGGGATACCTCCCTGCTAGCTACAATGTCTGCTATGGTGAGCTCCTAGCCGTGCAGAGCTACTGTGTCATTTAGTTGGCCAAGGTTTTGTGATTAGCAACTGTGTGTGTGCATATGTGTGTGAGCAATTATTTATGCATGTACATATCATATGCTTGAACACACAACTTAAATCACGCACACACACACACATGGATGCACACACACCACACACACACACACACACACACACACACACACACACACACACACACACACACACACACACACACAGCTTGTGGCATCGACTTCTGCACCCTCTGTCAGACAGTTGAGGGGGTTTCCCAATGCCTCCAATGTCGTCCCCCCCTGGTGGTCAGTGTCAACATGTCTCTGTGCCTGACCACTGCCGAGTACATGAGAGACCCCTGTGTGGGTAAGTGGGATGGGTCATGGGTGCGGGCACATATGCTTTTCAGTACATGTAATGTATTAAGACCATCCATCAATTTATACATGTTTGTCCCAGTGGCTGTTGGCCCATGATGAATGGTTTTTGGTTATCTAGTTGTGCCAGCTAGCCTTGTCATCTAAACGTGTCAAGTGAAGTTTGTTACATGTGCATGAACTGGTGGGTGGGTGTGTCCTGGTCCTGTTGCCATGGTTATACTGTTTTTCTTGCAGCACAAAATGAGTTCCAGAAGCTGCAGGTGTTGGCGATGGAGCAGCAGATGGAGGCGGCAGCAGAGGAGAGGGCTCAGGCCATAGTGAAAGAGAAGTGTAAGTGAAAGTTGTGCATCATCATCTGTGTGTTAGTTTGTTATTGTCTTCTGCATACATTGCACACACAATCACACACACACGCACGCACACACATGCACACACACGCACGCACACACATGCACACACACGCACGCACACACAACACACGCACGCACACAAAACACATGCACACACACACATACACACACATACACACACACACACACACACACACACATACACACACACACACACACACGCACACACACACACACACACAGTGGCCATCAGTCTTCCCATAGTGTGTTTTGTGATGATCCTCTCCTGTCTGCTCATGTCCATATTTGCTCACTGGAAGTACCCACCTCACGGACATGGCTCCAAACGTCAGCACACACCGTGAGATCCCATCAATCGTTATAAGGGGTGGGGCAGGATATCATCCATTCTCATACCAAGGGTGGTGGGAACGCAAGCTCTCATTGGTACATGTACATGTAGCTGCATGTACATGGTCAGCCTGTTGTTATACAAGTACATGTACATGTACATATTATAGCTTCATAGTCAAAAGGATTTTAATGTCTATTGTCCTGAATGTCCACCCGGGGGTACAAATGTATACCCGGGTGGACAGCAAAAAAGGTTTTTGCCGTTCGGTCACGGAAGGGACCTAGTGGCATTTAACGGTACTGGCTTATAGTACAAGTCTTTTCAGGATTGGGCCGAGATAAGCAAGGCTTAAATCCTTTTGGTACGTGTAGAACGAGCTGTTCTAGCGGACCTATCCATTACGCTCCGTGCGGATTGGTCAGAGGGTCCACTAGCACGGGTCATTTTACGAGTACCGAAAGGATTTACATGTAAGCCTTACTTATCTCGGCCCGATTCTGAAAAGACTTGTTCTGTAAGCCAGTACCGTTAAATGCAGCCAGGTCCCTTCCGTGACCAAACGGCAAAAACTTTCCCCGGGTGGACATTCAGGACAATAGACATTAAGGCGCAGTACTCATTACCCACATTACAACCCAAGATTAGTATTGCTCCCAATTAATGTTCCACTCTCTTGTGTTGTGTCATGGCCTGAAAGTGAAGCTAGTTAGAGTCTAGTAAATGTGGCAGTCAGATTAATCGTGGATTGACCAATTTTGACTAAAATGCAACAAATCAACTCCCAGAACCTCACACTCATATGCCTGTGTGTTTTTAGTATACCTGTTACAATACTAGGCATCCTTTGTACACTATCTACATGGTTAGCATCATTTGTGACTCATTCCAAAGTACGAAACTGAGAGCCTGCTCAGTGACAGCATTGAGGACGTAGGCTTCGAAATGAATAACATTATAAGTTCATGCTATTTGGTATAATGTATCAGCTATGAATTGTGTTGCTCAACATCTTGTTAAGTGTATTGGGGGTGCTTTGTTTTCAATTTGACAATCATTTAGTACTGCATCCAAAAACAAGGTTCATATGTGTGATGGTACCTTGAAATCTCCTTTTCAGCGTAGAAGCCGTTTGTTTGATTTACAAAAATATAATCCTTACATTTTTGCCTCATTATTGGTGCCACTGTGTAATTAGTAAACAAAAACAACTCACTGAACGATATGTAACTGTTTACTTAGCGTTAGATTGAGACAGATGTAGATGAGATGCTGTTCCTTTGTGTCTCATTCCTCTTTGTCCTTACCTTTCATAATGAATTCAATTAATAGTGGCCCACAGCCACACACAATAACTGTAAACTATTGTGATTAATAGTGTTGTGTCATTATTATTCACATGCTGAATTTTATGTTCGGGCTACTCGAAATGGTACACGATCTGATGTGTAGAATTTTCTACGAGTGTTTCTAGGTACATGAAATCTACATGTGTTTTCTCTCCTCCCCAGACCACCCTCAGAACACTAGCCAAAACAGCATCCTGAGCACTAGATGTAACTAAAACTGAAAGTTTAAAGAATAACTGTTTGTTTATTGAGTGTGCTTATGTTATCATTACAACATTATAAACTTGCTCAGAAAATTGCACTCAGTTGCATGGGAGTTGAATTATTGGGATGGGTGCGAGTCCCGAGAGTGACAAACTTCAGCCTAAGGGGTTATTGCTCCAAATGGAGAAGATGATGTCTATTTGACTATCGTTATTTGTTTACATCTTCCAGAAGTTGCTCAGTTCAATCGTGATTCACCTGATATCATCTACATTCTGCTACAGACACTTTGATATGTAGTAATAGCTACAAACAGCATGCTAGTGCATACGGCTCATGAATATTGTTATACCTGTATTGCATATTGTGTAATTATGCCCATAGATATTAAAGTAAGTACTTACTTTAATATCTATGTTTATGCCTAATTGTTCAACAGACTTCACCTCCATGAGGGATGCAATTTTTGTGCCCTTGCTGTTCCTTGGTTCAACTCTATACTTGTCTTTGCCATCTGATCCAAAGAAAATTCTCCTTTGCATCCATAACCTTAGCTTGTGTGTTGCACAGGAACTACAGAATGCCATGCTGGCTGCAGCATGGGGGGGGGAAAACTGACACATTGTGAGCTCTGTCAGGAAAAAAACTGTGTATTATTTTGTACAGCTATTAAAGTAACACATAATAGTTAGAGAGACACACACAATGCACATCAAGGTGTTAATGATAATTATGTGCACCCAAGGAAAGCTCCTGCAATATAGAGGATACTATAAGTTTGCCATAAGGGTTGGACAGCGCGCAAAGTCTTATTTACCATGTAGTAAATATGTACTATAATATAATTATATATAATAATTATAATTATTATATACATGTATATGATAAGAGGAAAACTTCACCACAATTGCTTTCATATTTACTTCATATTTGAACCATCCCTCCCTCCCTCCCTCCCTCCCTCCCTCCCTCCCTCCCTCCCTCCCTCCCTCCCTCCCTCCCTCCCTCCCTCCCTCCCTCCCTCCCTCCCTCCCTCCCTCCCTCCCTCCCTCCCTCCCTCCCTCCCTCCCTCCCTCCCTCCCTCCCTCCCTCCCTCCCTCCCTCCCTCCCTCCCTCCCTCCCTCCCTCCCTCCCTCCCTCCCTCCCTCCCTCCCTCCCTCCCTCCCTCCCTCCCTCCCTCCCTCCCTCCCTCCCTCCCTCCCTCCCTCCCTCCCTCCCTCCCTCCCTCCCTCCCTCCCTCCCTCCCTCCCTCCCTCCCTCCCTCCCTCCCTCCCTCCCTCCCTCCCTCCCTCCCTCCCTCCCTCCCTCCCTCCCTCCCTCCCTCCCTCCCTCCCTCCCTCCCTCCCTCCCTCCCTCCCTCCCTCCCTCCCTCCCTCCCTCCCTCCCTCCCTCCCTCCCTCCCTCCCTCCCTCCCTCCCTCCCTCCCTCCCTCCCTCCCTCCCTCCCTCCCTCCCTCCCTCCCTCCCTCCCTCCCTCCCTCCCTCCCTCCCTCCCTCCCTCCCTCCCTCCCTCCCTCCCTCCCTCCCTCCCTCCCTCCCTCCCTCCCTCCCTCCCTCCCTCCCTCCCTCCCTCCCTCCCTCCCTCCCTCCCTCCCTCCCTCCCTCCCTCCCTCCCTCCCTCCCTCCCTCCCTCCCTCCCTCCCTCCCTCCCTCCCTCCCTCCCTCCCTCCCTCCCTCCCTCCCTCCCTCCCTCCCTCCCTCCCTCCCTCCCTCCCTCCCTCCCTCCCTCCCTCCCTCCCTCCCTCCCTCCCTCCCTCCCTCCCTCCCTCCCTCCCTCCCTCCCTCCCTCCCTCCCTCCCTCCCTCCCTCCCTCCCTCCCTCCCTCCCTCCCTCCCTCCCTCCCTCCCTCCCTCCCTCCCTCCCTCCCTCCCTCCCTCCCTCCCTCCCTCCCTCCCTCCCTCCCTCCCTCCCTCCCTCCCTCCCTCCCTCCCTCCCTCCCTCCCTCCCTCCCTCCCTCCCTCCCTCCCTCCCTCCCTCCCTCCCTCCCTCCCTCCCTCTTGTGCTGTATGCATCACTGTCTGAAACTGAAACAAACTAAAAGTGGGAAGTCCCATCAAGGACATGTGATGGTCCCATTAACCATGTATCAGTGATGCAATTTTTATGTCTGTGATATACTTATTGGGCAACAATTTTTAAAAAATTAAATTACTGTATCAGACAATGAGATGAAACTCCCTACATGAAACGTCATTTCAGACCGTATAAGACGATCCAAGAAAGCTATAGTTCCACAGTACTTTAGACTTAGACAATTTTCATTGCAATTCGATTGATGATTTTGTGGCAACCAAAACATGTAATAGGATCATGTAGAAGTACAAACGTCATGCAACTGATAGATCTATTTGTCATTATATGCCGGTATAATGCAGTGGTCATTAACTATAACCAAATGCATGTCAGATATATATAATAATAATTGGGACAGTTTCCACGAAAATGTCGTTTCGCATATACATGTATACATAAAATGTTATAAAATTCCCTTGTGTTTGAATCATTACAACTTTCGCACGGTTAAGGCTATCAACTTCCTATTTTCAACTTCATGTTACATCATTTCTGTATGGAAAAATGCATTTTGAAGTCTTTTACTTGCTCCGTGCCAGTATTGCAACGTTCGATACACGGATGTAACCAACACTCCATGAAATGGAATAAAAAGGGGAGGGTAAGGGAGGGGGAGCCCCTCCCTCCTTAAAGAACACTGTTACATGGTGGTAAGGTTGATGAAAGTTGCATTGTATGTATGGTTAACGGTAAGATGCTCTTTTTATTTTATTGATAGTTCTCCTTGCTAACGAGCCGTTTTCTTTGGCTTGGTCCTTTGCTGAATTATTATAACCGCCTGTGTCTGCAGCTGTGTACGTTAATTGTGGTAGCCTGGCAACAGTAAATTAAGACGCTTATGTGACGTCATATTGCATACTGCTAGGCAACCGAGAATTTTCACCGATAATGAATTGCACCTGCTCGCGTCATTTCACGGCATTTCATCACCAGCTTACAACTGTAGGTCTTATTTGTATGAAAGGGCACGTTTGGAAATCAAATGCAACTTTTTGAAGCTAATTTCGTCTTCTTACGACGTTCCTGTCGCGAGTTATACGTGATGAACGGAAGACGACGGAGGAGATGAACAAAAATTAAATGGCGGAATTTTGGTACTGACTTGTCACTCCACGTAAACGGCACTGTTTAGCGAAGCTCACGTTATATGTGCATATCTGTCATGTTTGTGATGGATTATATGCGAGCTGGCGAGTAATGGCAACGCTTCGTTACCGTTTTAAAAAGCTCGATCGAAAACCACGCCCACGAAGCCAATCCATAATCAGGACCCACTACCGTGGGTCCTGATTATATCAGAACACACTCGAATGACGGCAGTACAGTACAGCAGTACAAAAAAGGCGTCGAATCAAGTCGTAGAGGTGCAAGCTTACCGATCGATCCGATTGATAACGACAGATTGTCCTGTAATACTTGCGAACTCACTGTAAACCAAATGCCAGACGGAATTAAATGCAGCTGATTCTTCCCGCTCCCGCCAAACTATACATTGGCCTCAATATGGCCAGCCAGCGTAAACAAGGTACAAAACATTCGCAAGGCGCCAGTAAGGGTGCATGGTTATGTGGTCATAGCTGTTTCCCAATGCACCGAAGTAGTTCAACTAATAGATTTTTCATTTGATAGGACGAACACTTTATTTCCGCGTAGATACGGCACGCCAAAACCATGCATTGCAGTCCGCCATCAAAATGACCGTTCTTTTCCATTTACAAACAAGCCATAAAGACTTGAACCACTCAATTAAGCCAAACGATACAACACATAACTACAAAGTTTCCAATGTAACTAGACTGACCAATTCGCTGCAGCTGGTTTACTAACTCGCCTCAGGCACTTTACTCTGCCGTACACCGTCACTTCAGCAGTGGCTATTCATCCCTCAGAGTCGTAACAACATTCACAATTCATTCTTCTGTACTTACTGGGGACACAAAACAAACGGTTAGAACACAAATCGTTGTAAAAAAATTCCGGGAGATGGGACTTTTTGACAGCTAAACATTAGCCATATGCATGCGTAAGGTAATTTTTAATTGGTAACAGTCCTTAATTGCATTGAGTTAGCTTCAAAAAGTAGCATTATACTTCCAAACGTGCCCTTTCATACAAATAAGACCTACAGTTGTTAGCTGGTAATGAAATGCCGTGAAATGACTCGAGCAGGTGCAATTCATTATCGGTGAAAATTCTCGGTTGCCTAGCAGTATTCAATATGACGCCACATACGCGTCTTAATTTACTGTTGCCAGGCTACGCACAATTCAGTAACGTACGCAGCTGCAGAAACGTCTACAACAGGCGGTTCTAATTCAGCAAAGGACCACTGAAGCCAAAGAAAACGCGGCTCGTTAGCAAGGAGAACTCTGAGTTTAAGATATCCGAAGAACAAAGGTAGGCCTATCAATAAAAAAAAAAAAGAGGCCTATATACATGGTGTATACCGCTTCTGACCTTCGCGTTTTGGCGGAAGGTCGGGTATCTAATCAAGCCTATACCAGGTACACATACCCGACCTTCCGCGAACTAAACTAATACTTGAACGCAAAAGATGGAGAATGGACTCTGCCCGGCTAGAAAGTGTTTGCTGTTACGTTGTGTTTAAACTTTAAACCTATACCCTTCCTAGGTGTTTATAGCTATTCAGCATACTTTTTCTGATTACGCGTACATGTAAGCTTGTACATGTAATTAATTCCCAGCCCGGCTTGACGGTTGACCGCCGACCGTGACCGCCAAACTCGAAATTTGACGGTTTTGGCGGTCAGAAATGGCCGTGACCGTGTCGGATAGGCTGCTAACGGTTGGCCGTGGCCGTGACCGGGAAGGATTGATGCCGGCCATTGCTGGCCGTGACCGTGACCGTCAGGGGTCTAATCCGGTCAGCCGTCCGTCCGGGACTTGTTCCAATTAGTCAGCCGCGGCAACACTGCTCACCAGCCCGTATTTCCTTCCCACAGGTTTGCTGTCAGCAACACATTCTTCGTGGTCATGCACACTCCTCTCCATGCACCGGCACTAGTTGGGCAACTTGGGCATGACCCGCCCTTCGCGTTGTTGACAAAGCGAAGGGCGGGCCACGCCCAACTACACCGGCACTATACGTGTATCCCCATGCTCGTACAAAATAAAACGATGCCTTAAGTACATAAACGGTATTATACGCGTGTACATTACTGTAACTGGCAATGTCAAATCAAGGTTCACGGGTATGAGAATAACATCTTTGCTGCAATGAATCCTGTATCAGTTCTTATTCCTTCCACTGCTTTAAAAACACTTCCAATAATCCGGAGCAGTGCAGTACGCATCTTTTTGGCTAGGGATTTCAACGCATGAAAATACGTCACGGCGTCCTCCTGAATATCCATGAGTTCCACACTATCACAGGGAATCTTTTTATACCACAAGTTGCAATTGTTCATGTCTGTTGAACCCTATACAGCCAGTCGATCTTGATACGTATACCGAAATTAATGAACGTTGAACCATAGATTTTATACGGAAGGGATCGGAAACGGATCACGTGCTGCAATACATTGCCAAGCTTCGCGTTACAGGAACTTTTTCAAAGAGCAAAGAGATTTGTCTAGTTTGAGGCTTTCTTTGGTGTTATGCGACTTGCTTGAGAGGTATGGATATTAAGAAACGCGTGTTTCTGACTGTAAATGTATTCAGACGCGAGCCTTTGTGGGCGTACAGGAAACGATAGCTTAGTCGTATTGGCTATTTTTTGCATAATCGAGCAGTTTACACTATTAAAAAAAGAAGTCGCCGACAAGTGCGATAACCATTTCGATATGTGTGTGGTTGTGGGCGTACAGCCTGCTAAGGCCTATTTTCCCATTATTTTATTCGTTTTTCTGGTTGTGTACTGATCATATAAACGACCTAAAATTTATGGTTGAGCGTTGTTGCATCAAGCGATTTTGTGGCCGGAATTCACTCCGGCCGTAATTTTGTCTCCTATGACGTATTGTTCTTGAATTTCAATTGTTTAAATAGACTATGTAAGTCAATACCATCGGGTGTATGTAATACATCTATATTTGCATATCACCCTATACCTCGATGCTATCACAAGCGCGACAGTGAGACAGTAACTACATGTACAGTCTGGTAGCGGATCTAGCCCCTCCCCTCCCGGCCATCAATTTGATTTGCGCGCGCCCGTATAACGTTAAAAGGAGCACACTCATTACATGTATGGATTGGAAACGTGTCGTTCGGCAACACCTCGCTCCCAACAAATACTTACCACAGAAACTTAAAAAGTACCACATCAATGATATACCCAGGAGCGCGGGCGGATACAGGAGTTTTTAAAGGGGGTGCGGGCACGATTAATAAAAGTTATTAGAAAGTAGGCGTGGCTTTAATAGACACAGTGGTTTGCGGCCATTCATATCGTGGACAGTAGCCTCGTTCCCCGCAATATTGAAATGATCACGTGAACGAGCACCGACCTTTGAAACCAGTGGCGGCGGAACCGGTCAGGCCAACCAGGCCATGGCCTGACCAATCTTGGACCAGAGCTCATTAAATATTCATATGATTTTGAATTGTTTATAAACCAATATTCGTAATTCGAGTATACGTATGCGTAAGATAACGCGCGCGATGGCGGTATAACAGCTAGTGTAACATATATTCACTATACGTATACGTAATGGAGGTGTCCTATTGTGTTCGGTAAATAGTATGGCAGGCTCTTGGAGCATCGCCGCTATGAGGCGTGCGATGTGCCCTCACTACCAACAGCCTGTGTTATTGTGTCTTTGTTTCTGTATTTGCCTATTTGGTACTAAGTGCAAGTAATACGTGATACAAAATTGATAGTAATATTGTACGTAAGTTTAATTTTAGCTTGGAGTTAGCAGCATTGCAATATAACCTGCGAGTAATATTCACAGAAAATCTGACAGTATGGTAGCTAGCAGCGATTGTCGATGTGTCGAAGGTTTCATCATCTGCCGATAAATATGTCTTTCTGAAGCGTTCTCTTGGTACGAAGAGCTAGCAGTTCATGCATGCCAGCATGCATGGCCGTGGCTGCATTACAATGAAGGTCAGGATATCGATGCTGCATCTATTGTGCACCACTGATCTGTTGTCATGCAGAATGAAAGTCGAAGCGAGATGTAACTGCAAAATGAGATCCATCATTTGTAAGCTATCATAAAGTTTCTAGATATCAGTAGACTCAGTACCACTGATTTAATGCCATTCTATTTCAGACCTCTAGAGGCTTTTGCAACTGGAAGCTAAGGATGTTGCCAATTCGTGAGCTATAGGAATATCTATTCCACAAGGATAATGGTTATGCCGGCGCGGCTATACAAACTCTTCAAGTGAGCGATCCTTCAATTCTGCGCGATGCTTCGAGTTAAATCGTACTTACGATCCAAAATGACACAGGATCGGCTGAATCATTTCATGATCATGATTTCACTGACATCGCAAAGGGGTTTGCTAGTGCGAATGGCTGCGGACAACAAACACTTCAATTGATTTATCATCTTGTCCATGTATTAATTCGAATGTATTAAAATGTGTGGTGTGGGCGTGGCATGCATTAATTATTAATGGGCCTGACCAATCAAAATAACCTTCCGCCGCCTATGGAAACATGCGATTGCTTGTTAACACGACACGTCCTGTTGCCATTTACAAGCTATACAAGGACTATATGATCCCAAATCACATGGCACAGTGATGACCATGCAACTTTTGACGGACATCTCCACTTTGAAGCGCTTATTCTACATATGCATGAAGGACAAATTGTATGGTCAAACTAAACTAAACGAACAAAGCAACTGAAGTCACATTATTCATAGCAAAGCATAACCGTTTATTGTGTGATGAAAAATAAGTATGGCTGCATCTGAATGGTGTTTCTGTACATCTGTAATTGTGTGCAGTTTACGATGCGGCATACCAACCGTCTTGAGAATTTTCTGTGCTTGGTGTTTTCATCCTAAAGTTACCCCTCTCCCTTACGATATCCGTATATAAATTGGCTGCGCGTTATTAAGGATTGCGATATGAAGAGTGCGCATACGGTATAGTCTCTACTACGACGATGCACCAGTTAAATGGGAGGGATCAACGGGCATTTGATGGTAAAATGAACAAGATACAGCTCTCTCAAAAAACGCCATTTTAATGAGGCCATGGCGCATCTGGATTTTTTTGGTTTACGCGGTATTGTCTAATTATGGACCCTTTTGTCCAGCCGCAGAGGGCTGTGGGCACGTTCTGTTGATAGACTTCAAATGCTAACACGTACACTGTTGAGTTGCATGCGACAAGTCGGCGGGAAGTCGCCCCGCGTATGCCGACCATTAGGTGTGAACTTGCTATCACTACATTTGTTTAAACCGCGAAACTGTGGTATACCGCGTTTACACGACGATGGCGCGGTACGGAACGACTCAGCATGGCACGGTACGGAACGGTTATCGAGTAACGTTTATACGCGTTTGTGGCTATGTGGTATAGAATGGTTTTTAAAAAGCAATTCCGTAATTAACTACAATCATTGCCAGAAATCAAAATGGATGCCTTGTTTACAACGTTCCGTGCAATCGAGAAAAGGAGGCATCAAATGCACAAAAGAAGGAGAGCGATTATATTTTCTCGTTTTTCTCGTAACATACACAATATTATGGCAATGGCCATCCAATACACCTCAAATGGCCTCAATACCCATCTTGTTGTACACCAATTGATTTTTTTTACAGCTTTCCAGTCAGTTGCACTTGTATCGATTCCTCTCCCCAAGTCTTTATCACCCGTTTGTTTCGTCCAATCCACCATTTTAATACTTTGGAAACCATGCTCAATTGCTATCATATCCCAATTTACCACAATCGAGCCGTGCCGTGCCGGGTAGCCCGGTTATTGCAACCGTGCTGGCTCGGCACGGTACGGCACGGTTTTGACAGTCAAATTTTAACCGAACCGTACCGTGCCGAGCCGTAGCGTATCGTGCAAGCACGGAGAAATTGAGTCGTGTAAACGGGGTATAATTAGTGCTCTCTGTTATAACCACAAAACCGCCGATGTGAAATTAATGTGCTAAACTCATGCACAAGTGCCTCCAGGGCCACCGTAGTCCCATGCATGACATTCTGCACACAGTGTCGGTTTGCCCTAGTATGTAACTCATGCATGCATGCAGTATCGTGGGAAATATGCCTGCATAAATACATGTAACGCGGTGCATGTATTTAAAAAATTTCAGTATACAGTTTTATTTATTTATGCATGTCATATATATACCGCGTTAATTCTTCATCAGCCGGCATAAAATTACGGCGCACCAAGTATTCGGATCAGTCCATATTTCCATGCAGATGAGTCGTTTGGCTTCTAACTCTGCTTTCAGCTGCTGTAGTTCAAATTTGCGAGAAATCTCGGTCATGATAGTTTCCCCCTCGTTGATTTCCACCGTGAGACCTAATTGGATCAGTTCCACCCTTTGAAATGATAGACTTTTGAGGTAGATTTCAATTCGACGATCCTGCTGATTGTAGAATGACAATTGCTGAAATCTGCTGACACTGAAATTACCACCAAATCTCGAATTAAGATGATTCAGTACGTTTTTGGTAAACATTTCCGTGACACCCTGAGCGTCGTTATAAGCGGCCTCGAGTTGCTCCTTGTTCTTATCTAGGTCTACTCCTAATAAAAAGTAATCTCCTGGCTGCACGACATCAACAACGTGCTGCAAAAAATGATCGCATTCATCTGTCGTGAAATTGCCAATCGAACTTCCAATGAACACGATCATACGATGAGGTAGCACGGGCTGTTTCAGCTGCAGCAAAGCTTGCTCGTAGGTACCCACAAAGCCGTGAAATTTGAGTGTCCCATAACGTGACAGTAGGTCACTCGCGCTTGTCGCTAGAGCTGCAGCACTTACGTCGATCGGACAATAATGTAGCGGAAGGTTTAGCTTTTGGTATGCGTCCAGAAGGAGTCTTGTTTTTATTGAGCTGCCACTGCCAAATTCGACTAACTCACATGCGCCCGTGATCGCCGCAATACGTGAAGCATTTTCCTCCAAAATTTGTGATTCAGTTCGTGTAGGATAGTATTCTGGTAGCTGGCAGATTTCTTCAAACAGCTGGGAACCATTATTGTCGTACAGATAGCGGCTTGGTATTTTCTTTTGGCTTGCTGACAGTCCCATTATTACATCCTCTCCATGGTACTCGGTAGGACTCGTCAGGTATTCGATACACAGACGCCCTTCGTTTACTGTTGGGTCAACCTTGGCGTCGCAATCCATTGTATACTCAGTTTGATTATAGAGACAAAAGTGGATAGAACTCTGTCGGATGAAATCAGATGAATAAATATATAGATGAACGAAGACCTATAAAAGGTAATTTAACAGTCACATGCATAACATAGTATTTTTGACGTGAATTATACTGATATATAAAACTATAGACTCAGTGGATTTATTATCGGCACTGCATGCATGTGAACGGGACAAAAGGGGTGGAACATGGCCACTGGAGGGTACTGTACTAAACCAAAACTTATATCAGTATAGGCTTCTTGGCCATTTCTTGCCTCGCAGGGCTCTTCCTTGAAGAGGAATTAGGCCTGTGGAATAAACGTCTTTCATCTATAGTGCGATTAGTAAATCTTAGCGGACAGATAACCTGCATGACACAACTGATGTGTAAAGGTATGTGCACTTGAACCGGGTTCAAACTACATTTTGCTGCTAACCTGTGGTAGTTGTCTAAAGTGGTCTGCAAGACAACAGAGCTGCGACATAGCGGCGTCTACTAGCGAATCTAGCGGACGTGAGCAGGAAATTTTTGTTAGCGAAAATAGCTGCCAATGATTGCCCACTAGCGGCATGCTCTGAAAATCGCTACTGCCGCTAATTCACAAATCCAATTCAACTTTAATTGCAACGACCAAATTGGGACCAATCAATATTTGTTATTGTTGATTCGAACTTTTGTGCTGCGACATAGCGGCGTCTACTAGAGTATTGAGTAGGGCTCCGCACGAATCGAATTAAATTCGATTATAGATTCAACGAATTCGAACTCGAACAAGCCATTTCAGGCAGCTCGTCTCGAATCCCAATTCGAACTCCAATCTTGTGTCAAGTTCGATTCGAATTCGAACGCTGCATATTTGAACTTGCATGCAGCAATTTAAAAGCACTGATTCGATTCGTGCGGAGTACTAATTATTATTGAGTTACATTCGCAAAACACGAAATTTAACGTATTAATTTTTTGGGATGTTGACAATGACTGTTGGAGGAGGAAGGTAGCGGAACTAGCGTAAAAATCCCGACACCAATTGCAGTTGCATGTATTTCTGCCGCTGTCGTCGATCCGGAGTGCCATTATTTAGTCTGTGCCATACATGTACATAAAATTTGACACATGAACGGGTATTTGAATTTGGGCAACTAATTTTAATATCGGGTGATATAAAAATCATTATCAGTAAGTTGTCCTACCATGCAATTGAGCCAGGATCATGTCGGAGCCACTTTTCAACCCTCTTTCGGCTGGAGAGCCATTCTCGTGCCTCTCTCGACAACCGTGTGACCTCAGCAAGTGTAGCAGAAGGTATGTTTTCTATGTCTAGGCATACATGCTTGCGCGCGTGCGTACGTACTGCCAAGACGTTTTGGCGACAAAGTTGGCGGAAAGTTCCGCCAAACGTGTCGCTATACCGGACACACTGCCGTATAATGTGTTTTATTGGAGTACATTTTACCTCACCGACGATATCATGGTGTTGCCGTTACTGGCCCGTTATGCAAAGGGGGAAAATTAGCGCCTTGTGTACTATTGTATCATCATTGCTAAATTTACAGACAATTAGTATGACGTAACCCGTATTACCAACGGGACAGTTACGTTTTCATTCAATGTAGAGTCACTACCTGAATGGCGTGCGTAACGATGGACCAAGTGTATACGTCATTCGTGTGTAACAGTAGTCTCGGCCCCATTATCCTGGGGCCGAAACTAGTGTAGGTGTGAAGTGCATGCCACTGAAAGGAGTACATTAAATCAATGGATTTGCAAGTCTGGAGAGGGCGGAACTGGGTTGCCGCAGGCCTGACACTCCCCGGCCTGTTAGGTCGGCCTGCCAGCTAGGCCAGGCCGGAAAATTAAAAAAACGTTTGTTAATATATTCATCACCTAATTTTAATTAGATCGCTACGCATGGCTACGAATGCTGCTTCAGATTTGTGTTCCACTTCAGCTACTCTCCCTATGTCAGCTGTGCTTCCCTCCAACCTCGATCTTTGGATATATAATCCAGATGAGCTCATAAGGCTGGAAACAAAACAGCCTCCGTTGTTTGGCCGCATTTTAAAGTGCACAGGCTCCATGCCTCTAAGGAAAAGAACGGCGCAGCTGTCCAATCCATGTGGTCAAAGCGCCGGATTCCCCTTTTGGCAGTAAAATTCAGGGCTGGCGGAAGCCTTTAAGGATTGGACCGGCGAGGGGGCGGAAAAAGCTCCTCTATCGGGCCTGGTCTGTGGGCGGAGCCCCAGCCGCTTTGCAACTTTCCGGCGCACTTTTTAAGTCACAAAACATAGCATAGAAATATGGTATAGAAAGTAAATACAGGGGCCATAGCATGCAACGACAGACAAAGCACATGGTCCAGCTAATGCATAATGTGGGTTGGTGTTTCATGATGGTTTAATGTGCACACTACATTGCTTTACATGTAAGGTCTAGTTTACTGCATCGTTAAACTAGCGATATAAGAGCAACCCTGCCATGCAGAGCATTAACTCAGCCAATGCACCATTTAAATATCTATATCTTAACCCCAAAGGTACTTTGTGTGATGTGCACACCATGGACGTATCGTACTTGTGGCTGTGCATGCATGTAGCTTTGCAAACTCATCCAAAAATCGTGTGAATATAGGTATTTATAGTAACCAAAGTATTTTGTTTGGAACATGACCACGTACCTTTGAAACTTTATATACCAATTTGTGGTTATGTAGCTATAACACATTATATAGGCCTATCTCTGACCATGTATGTAGCTTTGATCTACATTATGCCAATTTGTGGGCATGTAGCTTTGCAATTTTCTCGATGAAAATGGCTTCAGTTTGTCTTGTAAGAAGTCCCTTCTTGCCACGAAATATTCCTTCTTCCTTGCCACACTGAACTGTGCTGCTGCAAACTGCTGGGTTTGGCTTACACACGTCACATGCATGATTATATAAATAATTAACTTTTTAAAAATAACTTGTGCTCTGGCCAAAAACCAGTACGGCTTAGGCTGCTGCGGCCCTGAAATACGATAAGGCATACATGTATTTACCGCCTCGATGCCGAACTCGGATGCAAACCAATTCGAATTAACTGATGCTGGTCGCGTTAGATACTGCTAAAGAAGCTTTCTTTGTACGCTTTTAAACACACGTGGCAAAATGCCAAATTGTAATGCATGCACAAGAACCTGCACCATGGGCATCTACTGTGAAGACACCAATCTGCGCTAGTAAAGAACCTTTCTTCTTTCTTTGCGCTACCAAAATACACGCTTTGGAAAGGCGACGAAACTTTCGGGAACGTTGTAGTCGATGATGCTGTCAAAAATAGAACGCTATTGCAGCTATTACATTACTAAACTACTAGACTATACTAGTATAGTCTATACAATTCATATTGTAATCAATTAGAAAATGGGTGTGGTTGGGTAAAAACATTGGTCCGGCGGCGGCCGGACCTGCCGGACCGGTTCTGCCACAGGGTGTTACAACCAGTGGTGTAGCCAGGATAATACATGTAGCAACGCAAGAACTGCATGTATGTGTGTAGCGTACTACATGCAGATATATGAAACCAAAAAATGTGGTTATAAAGTCTTCCTCTTTCCTATTCTTTCCTGCTTGGTAAAGGAAGCTATAAGCTGGTATAACATTTTCATTATTTGGTTCTAAGTATTAAGTAAATCTGGCCAATGCCGTAAGAATGAAGCGTCACGAATTCCTTTGCATTTGAATACAAAATTGCATGCAAGACATAATAGTTGCCCAGGGCAATGCACAATTCAAGGCAGCTCACGCTACAGATGTATGAAATAAAAGTAAATATGGTTAAAGTCTTCCTCTACTACACAGTCCTATTTACTACCACAAAGGAAAGCTGGTACCACATTTTCATTATTTTCATACAATGTAGTAAATCTAGCCAAATGCGGTATAAAATAAGTGTCGCGATTGTTTTTTGCAATTGACTGAATACAAAATTGCAAAGTCTGCATGCAAAGCTGCTGGGGCAATGCACAATGCGGCAAGAACTGCATGCACGTCATAGCATACGGAAGTTAACCATACATGCAGATGTACATGAAAGCAAATGCGGTTATAATCTTCCTCTACTACATAGTCCTATTTACTACTTGGTAAAGGAAGGCTGGTACCACATTTTCGGGTCATAAAAATCTGGCCATGCAATGCCGTAGGATTGAAGTGTGACAAATTTTTTGCAATTGAGACATTATTGAGTACAAAATTGCAAGACTTGCTTAAGTTGCAAACTGAGGTGCTGGGGCAATACACAATTCAATTAAGGCAGCTCACACTACAGAATCTGATGTACATTACTGTATGAAAGCAAATATCAGTGGTAAAGTCTTCCTCTCAGTTGTACTGCCAGAATAGTCCTATTTACTACTACAAAGGAAGGCTGGTACAACATTTTCATTATTTGGTTCATGTAGTAAATCTGGCCAATGCCATAAAAATTTATTTTTTTGCAATTGACTATATACAAAATTACAAAAATTTCAAAGCTGCTGGGGCAATGCACAATTGCAATCACGTGCATAGCATACGGCAGTTCACCCTGCATGCAGATATACATGAAAGCAAATGCGGTTATTACATAGTACTATTTACTACTTGGTAAAGGAAGGCTGGTACCACATTTTCATTATTAAAAAGTAGTGCTGCATTCTGGCCATGCAATGCCGTAGGATTGAAGTGTCACAAATTTATTTTGCAATTCAGTACAAAATTGCAAGTTGCATACAGGGTCTTTATGAAAGAATGCAACGCTTTTGAACGAACATAATTCCTAAATAGGATTATCAATCTAAATCAGTTTATGACTACACAATAACCATGATTAGGCAAATACCAAATGCATTGTTAAGATTCAATTATCTTTTACAGTTCAAAAGATAAAATCAAATACATGGCAATTAATTAATTTGACACAGAAATGTACGACAACTTTTAAATAAATACAAGATTTATAATCTAAAGAATAGCTGTGAAAAACATTTGAAAAAATATGAAATTTAATTGGCGTTTTACTAGTTTAATATTCAAAACAACAAATCAAACTTGAAAATGCCAAAGGGCCACTACAATTGTAATTAACTTTGAGTTATAGTAACTCACCATTACATGATCTAATACACAATCAAATTGTGTTTTTAACTTCACTTAATCATGGAGTAATTAGTGATAGTTATTAAAATTAGTTATCCCATAACCGCTTCAATCTTAATAACTTTAAAGCAAATTATGGTTTTAAATGTTAATAACTTACTATTGAACTCAGTAACTTGAAATCAGTGCTATTCCACTGCATACTAAGATCCTGCGTTACTTATTAGTAGTTATTAAAATCAAGTATCTCTAACCATAATCTTGAATAATGTTGATAATAGAGGGCTTTGAATATTTTGATTTATGAGGGCTTTGATACAATTACTTAACCGCTTACAATAATTTAAATCAAATTGGATTATTAGTATTTGCCTAAGTTCTGCGACATAGGTTAAAGAAATCTAGCAGTTAATTAATTTCAATCTAAAGTTATAGTGATGTAAAAGTGTTGCGTTCTTTCGCAAAGACCCTGTAGCGCTCCTAGTTCCCAGCCCCTCCCATACCCATCCCTACATGCAGTATAAAAACTATTCCGCTCTGTTACTAGTTAGTTCCATGCCCTTATTATTTTCCCTCTCCGGACCACCCTACAGGCCTATAGCTATTGCCGGGCCTTGCCATGCCATATACCTCAGACACCGTGCCACAGTCATCAAATTCTTTCGGTTAGATGCTTCGTCACCAGCTGCAGTAAGCCTTAACACAGATGGAACGGAACACTACATATCACAACCTTCATCTTTAGTTAGTGGATTCAAGACCTCTTTTGAAACCATTGTGGCCATGAGTTATTTCCTTCGCACCAAACATTGTGGTCATATGGTTGGGGAGGGTACTTGAGAACTGACTTCTATGTGATATATAATTATCCATACTGGGTATATGCACACAATTTTATCAGTATATCGATCCTTTTTCGAGGTGGACCTTGGGCAAAAAGGGTCGAGCCATAGCCCGAATGCCTGACCGGCTGCTACAGCCCTGACTTGATCCCGTACCAGTGCTCTTACATGCACTCGTGCACATGGCAGTTCTTATTAATATTTAATATATGTGTAGATTGCACAATAAAGTGAATAATATTCATAGCCTGCCAAGCGGACCTTGCATCCAGTGGGGGGGGGGGGGGCAATTGCACCCGTTTGCACCCCCCTGGCTACGGGCCTGTGCCAGCCCTGTAAAAGGGCTCAACTTGAGCAATATTTTACAACGAAGGTCCCCCTTTAACAAAGGATGAACATGGCATCACCATACCAGTGGCGTAGGAAGGGAATATAAAGTGCAGCGGCCAATAACGGTGGTTCCCCCGCCCAGCCTAGTCTCGCGGGTAATGACGTAATACATTAGAAATTCTAATTTATTACGTCATGCTTTTTGTGTAGATAATGCAAAAACTGTAAGCTAACACTGCCTAATAGTAAGTTTGTGTTGAGACCTGCATGTAATATAAAACAGCTATAGTGGCTTGTAGCCGTTGTAAACTACGTAGTACGGGTAGCTTAAAACCAATTAATGCCCTTGTTTGTTAGGTGATTTGAGTCACAAATGTTTTGCCGGTGTGGCAGGAAGGGATAATCTAACGACACCCACTGAAGTGAAGCGATGTAAATGAAGAACTTCAAATTGGTATAATTTTTCATTGGTTTGTAGTCACCTCACCCAAAATACCTTGGTAACAGTAAACACCTATTTGACGCCTATTAGATATTTGTGTCTACAGGAATTAATCGGTTAATACCGAAGTTTTGCTTGTGAAAATATAAGCTAGCTAGCGTCTCGCGATCGATTTTAATGTAATTAACTAGTAGCAATTGCTCAGGTAATTAAATTGATACATGCGCGCTTGCATGCATCATTCATGTCAACCTGTTATTGTTATTTTAATTTGTTGTTAATGGAAAAGTGCAGGTGCCACAAAACGTAAAAAGTACAGGTGACATCTGCGCACGATACTTTATGCTTATTGAAACCTTCATCTAGCTATCTCACCGATTGCTGAGTCAGTTGTTGTAAAGAGAGTCCTTTTTGGAACTTCATCATCTAGTATGGAAATCAACACGTTAGATTTCGAGGGCTCACATTTTCATATCTCTCGTATCTAGAAATTGCAATCATGCTGCCAGATTATGTTTCCATATTTTGGTCTTTCAAAGATTGCAGATCCGTTCCAGACAACTAGAAACAGTAGCATTACATGTGACTGTTCGAACTGAAGCGTTTTTTTTAATAAATAAGAGGCCAAAGTGGATTGCTATAACTTTTTGCACTCATGCAAATACCGCGCAATATCAAATGTTGTTGAATAATAATGCATTTGATAAAATATGCCTGTACCTACACTGTAGCACAAAGAAATTAAATAAGATGTGCAGTTTAGTTACTGAAAAGCTCAAAACCTTATTGTTAGCCAGCCCTACTGCTAGCTGTCGAGAATGTATGTGATAAAGATGAAACCATATCTTATTGAGAAGTCACAAGCTGAATAAAACTCACTTAGCTCTTTTGTGTTCTTTTTTGATTTATATATCCAGCAGTCATCCATCGACAATCTCACACAATTCCTATATTGTTATAGACATTCCACTTGCAAATTGTGCACAATTAGTGAGACATGGCTATGCACAAGCATGACACAGATGCGCAAGATCAGGTCATGATGGTACATGTGAGACTCGACATAATGTGTACAGACACTATATTGAAGTGTGTCACAAGTAATTGTACATGTACACCGTATATGTGTACACGTCACGCACTGGTCACAAGTGCTATGTCAAGTTGTGTCTATGCACACAAATGCAACACCTTGTGTATATTACACATATACCAAATTTGCAGGGAGATTAAGGAGTACTTTGACAACACCTATTGCTTGGATGAGGGAATTTATTCCACTGTAATCCGTAAGCAGTATTAATGCAGCAAGTGTGCATTCTCTGATGAAAATCTTTCTCTCTCAATACAGTTGAAGGAGATATATATAAGTGCCCAGACCGACTTCGTCTCCCACTTATCTTTTACATTGGTCATACAGCAGCACTATTTATAAACAAATTACTGTTGGCCGGTCTTATAAAAGTAAGTATGTGCAATACTGTTGCAAATTCTAGTCCCAGCCTATATGTTACTCTTTTAGATGCATCATATAACGTCTTAGACTACAATAAGTATTAAATTTCTTTTCAGTCAAATATCTGGAGAGTATGATGTTGACTCATGAACTGATGTGTTGTAGGCATACACAGGCATTCAAATATTCATCCCAAAGCTCCTTCTTATCGTACACAAACTTCACCAACATGTTCTGAAGTGTCTGGTTATATCTTTCATCAAGTCAATTTGTATGTGAGTAGAAAACAACAGAATCTTCACATATTTAAGCATCATAATTTAACACGCTGTACTCACAATAACTTAATATTATGCTGCATGTCACATGTACATGTACAATGCCACTCTATACAACAACCTGTGGGTGGTTTTATCCCCCAAATTACGGCCAATATTTAACACCTTCAGAATCCCCATCCTCACGAAGATCTGTATATAAACACAACTAAATTGCTTTCAGCAAAATACAGGTACAGCATAGGTGCATAATTTAAATAATTAAGCTGCAACATAATAAGCACTCTTTTCAGGTAGTGTGACAGCATCAACATTGTTAGGATATACTTGTTTCTTTTTGTAGACACAGGATTCAGTGGTGAGGTGTTTGTGATATTGTTCTGCAATTTTGCTCACTGACATATCACTGGAGTGTGTGTATTGGAATTTAACCTGTAATCTATTTTCATCCTTAATTTAGGATGGAAATCCTGAATTAAGGATCACTTTACGCCGCTCGTATCGACATCAATTCGAACGGTATTGATGATTTTTTTTTGTTGCTATTTAGCTTCTGTAGGCATTCATCTAAACAGCGCTATCCATTTTAATCGTTCAAATTTTTATTTCTTTTTTGAAAAAAAAACAATGTTTAGGCTTTTTTTCCTTTTTCGTTCGCAAATAATGCCGCGGTTAACATCAAAGTCAGGTATAAAGTTGAGGAAAGAGCAGGAAGCTTACTTTCAAGATAGAAACTGTTACAAAGATTTTTAAGGAGAGCCATATAAGCAAATTCAAGAATATGGGGACACAGGAAATACGAGCATCGAATTAACTCAAGGTGGAGTAAGCGAAGCGAGTCAAAGCGGGTGCTACGATGGCTAGCCTCTGCAAAATTAAAATATAAACATATTTCTGTCGTTGAGAGCGATGCAGAAATACCTGGCATTGGTAGAAATGCTGTCACCAGTACTGTTGGGACATAAAAAGAAAGGGGGGATGTTCGGACAGTGATAATAAATTACACAAGTTTGATAATAATACAACTTCTACCAAGAGTCTGGAGGTGCTACCACCAATAAGTAGTGAAAAGGAGTAAAATTGATATGTTCAATGCTCTTTGTAAGCATTATAAAGTATAAATTGCTAATCATTTAATTCATGTACGCGAGAGCAACGAAACGTGCTTATGCAGCCTTTAAGTTTGGGGAGCCTTCTAGATGATTAAAATTATTCCATGCTATAGAATGTGCGCACCATTGGTGAAACAAACAGCCTCTGTGTTTTAATGATTTTAATTTTCACTGCAATGGTTGTTATAAACAAAAGAACTCATTATCCTGAATTTAGGATTTTACCGATCCTGAATTCAGGATCGTTTCACGCAGATTAAAGATTAAAAATTAATACATCTGGCCAGAGTGACAAGCTTCTAGTATTTTAAGGAAAGCTGCTTCCAGCAGGTTCTCATGAACTGAACCTCCACAACCTGCAAATGCAAATGTGTTTTGAAGTAGCAGCATCCATAGCAAGGGGGGGGGGGGGGGGGGGGGGGGGTGCAAACGGGTGCAATTGCCCCCCCCCCCCCCCCCCCCCCCCCACACACACACACACTGGATGCAAGGTCCGCTTGGCAGGCAATGAGTATTATTCACTTGATTGTGGACATTTTTAATTAGAACTGCCAGTTGTATATGGTAGTAAATAGGACTATGCAGTTGAGGAAGACTTTACCATATTTGCTTTAATACAGCAATGTTCTGTAGCATGAGCTGCCTTGAATTGTGCATTTCCCCAGCACCTTTGCAACTTTAGCAAATTTCTTTTAGTCTTGCACAAAAAATTTGTCACACTTCAATCCTACGGCATTACCTGGCCAGAGTTACTACTTTGTATGACCCAAACAATGTACCAGCCTTCCTTTACCAAGATGTAAATAGGACTATGTAGTAGAGGAAGACTTTAACTGCATTTGCTTTCATGTACATCTGCATGTAGGGTGAACTGCCATATGCTATGCATGTGCATGCATTTCTTGCATTGTCCATTGCCCCAGCAGCTTTGTATGCAGACTTTGCAATTTTGTATTCAGTCAATTGCAAAAAAAAAAACAATTGCGACAATCATTCTATACCGCATTTGGCTAGATTTACTACATTGTATGAACCAAATAATGAAAATGTGGTACCAGCCTTCCTTTATGGTAGTAGGACTGTGTAGTAGAGGAAGATATTTGCTTTCATACATCTGTAGCATGAGCTGCTTTGAATTGTGCATTGCCCTGGGCAGCAGCTTTGTAACATTATGTCTTCAATTGCTAAGGAATTCGCGATGCTTCATTCCTATGGCATTGGTCAGATTTACTACTTAGAACCAAATGATGAAAATGTTTATGCCAGCCTAGCTTTCTTTACCAAGCAGTAAGTAGGAAAGACGAAGACTTTATTTGGTTTCATATATCTGCATGTAGTATGCTACACATATACATGCAGTTCTTGCATTGCTACATGTATTATCCTGGCTACACCACTGGTTGAGTCCACTTATAACATGCTTTGCACCCCCACCCCCCACCCCCCACCCCCCCACCTGGCTACAGGTCTGATAGCTGCCTTTGTATAATAATTCTTTTGAAAGTGTCATCAGACCCAGATGGATACCATTTTTCTGATAGGTATTGAAACACTGCTTCTATCAGTTCCTTATCACAAGTGACAGAATTGCCTCCATTGTCTTCGAACTGCTCTAAATGGTCGTCCATCTTTTTTGTAAAAGCCACACGTGAAGTGATGTGTTAATGGTGCAGTGCAAGTCTATTTTGGCATATTAATACTGCAATTAATTATAATTAATTATGCTGTTTATAACATTGCATTCTATTTATACTCTAAATGCACTACCTATGCAGTGGATCCTAAACAGATGAAATTCACATAGCAAAGAGTAAACGCCTGCAACCAAACCACTTTTGACAACCAAAAGTGGTCCCGGGATAGACCAGATTTGCAAAATGTCTTATCTTGTCTCCCATACAATTCATGACCTATACAAGGCAAAGAGCTGTTTCTTGCAAGTTACTACACCTGGTTTTGGTTGCCTATTTTGGCTGCTCAGACAAATTTTTGGCCGGACCAATTTTCACATGACAGTACACAGATTAAAGCCCCTGAATGTAATGAATCCAGTTTCTTAGCAACAACATTTTTTCCCAACCTCGATAGCACCCCATAAAAGCAGCCTGCCTTAATCTTTGCTTTACACATACCTGTACTTTGTGGTTATTCCTGTTTTAGCTGCTGCTTTAGTCCACAACTGTTATTCCTGCTTCTACTATTGCTCACACAGGGGCACCTTCCCTTACCTGTGCATGTGATTGCTTTCATGATTATGATAGTGATATATTTTCATATTGATATTGATTGCTTGTCAATTGCTAGATTAAAATGTAAAAGGTGTTGTGTATCATACAAAAACTCTCTGGAACAGAAATTCCTCTAATCTTTGCAATTGTCCATATGGCACAGTGTGGTTTTATGCATTTTCAACGTAGCCATATGCTACATACCATTATATTCAGCCTGGCAATGCTGCCTCTGTAAAGTGTTGTATGATGTGCATCTGTGTATTGTGCCTCATTGTACACATTATATACCTTAGGTATAAAAGCTTTAACTTTGACTGCATACACTTTCAGTTTTAGTACTTAAGCGTACCGCCATATGCACATGTACACAGCTATTTTGATTACTTGTATTATATGAAGTGTTGTCCTCTTTATCGTAGACACGAATCAATCCTGCTTTTGAAGCAATGTTTGAAACTGGAGTGGATGAAATGTCATGGGATGATACAGTTAGCACTGCATGGATGCCAATGGAGCAGGCCCAAAACTTCCTTACCTTACCCTCTCCCCAATGCAGGAAAACTATCGCCTTGGTGGTGCCTACAAGTGGCCCTCCCTGAAGGATGTGCTTGAATACAGAAAACAAGTCTATGACCTAGTTTGCAAACTGATTGAAACAGCTCCTCTTGAGCTTCCGATTACAATGGAGAATCTTTGGGTCAGATTGTATCTTTGTATTTTACATACCGTTGTTTATCTTTTGTATCTTTTAAACAGTGGTCTCTTTTCATGGCAATTGAACACGAAAGGTCATTCAGACAAATAGTATTAGCAATTTTAGAGTACTTCTCACTTTTGGAATAGACGTTCATGTCTATTGTCTAAATGCTTAGGCCAGCCAAGTCTGCCTGAATAGCCTCTTACACATGATGTATTTCATATCTATGACAATGCATGAATGGAGCTATGTTTGTTTAGAAGTGTTTCAACTGTTCGCAATTCTTTTTTTCTGGTCCACAGAATACATATGGAGACATCCTCTGTGCTATTGAGGCAGATGCCAGTCACAATGCTACAACGACCTCTCAACTGGAAATATGGACCCAAATATGCTGGTAAGAATTTTTGTGTGAGAAAATAAAAAACAATGCATGAAAACTGCAATCCAGATAAACCAGCTGGCTCTAATGAGTTTGTCACCCTGCCTGCTGGTGAGGTAAAAATGGGAAAACCGATTACATTCCCATCATTTGGCTGGGACAATGAGTATGGAGAACTTTTGAAAAGGTAAGTCCTTCTGTCCTATGCAGCAATGCTTGCAAGCATGCACACTCAATAGTAATAATACCAACAATACATGTATATCACCACCATGATTACAATTGTCCATTTTCCCAGTGAACAGTTTAAATTAGTTCACCTTTTCCACATACTCTAAACATTTTGAATTGGAAACCAAAGTGAATACAACTTGTACCCATTTCTCTGCAACCATGCAGGGTCCCTGGTTGGGAAAAAAAATCATGCTCTCAATGATAGTGATCTGCAGTGGAGAAAATCACGATTATAGCACAAGTATTGCGATTTTTTTTTCACTTCATGCCAAGGCAAATCATCTTCAAATAGGGATATTTTGTTCCTTTAAAGGTACCACTAAGATGAGCAATATGTACATCACTTATGTACCAAAACTGTTTCTACATGTAGTTGTCATTGTGAGAGCAGTTGCACTTATAAATTACATGGTAACCACCAGCAGTGTTTTTAAGTTACCATCTATTACCTTCACCAATCTACATCTTAATTTGTGCTGTACCAGTATCTGAAGGACAAATTGAAAGCTACACATGAGGTCCATATGTGTGTGCTGCAATTTAGAGGCAACATTGTGGCAATGTGAATTATAGCTGGAAGTATAAGGACCTTACCTGTGTCACTGAAAAGTCACAGTTTGCGACATTTTGCCAAAAGCTAATGTTGATTGCCCCTGTGTCTTCTGGGATCTGTTCAACTTATCTGTCATGAAATGTCAAGACCACACGCCTTGCTGATGTTAAATTGCCTAACATAAACCTGTCACCAGATGATTGGTGTATAGTAGTAATTTTAATTCATCCACAGTATGTATCACAGATGTATAGTTACATAATACAATTGTAATTATACCAAACCTATAATGACATACTTTAGATACATGGATTTAACTATCTTCATTTACACATACGTGGGGTAAATTAATCATGCTGAACCGCATGTTTTTAACTGTACCCTAAATGCTTAAAAGGCACACTGCATTTTAAGTTAGTCTTATACATATATATGTGTATCCATACAGTGCTTCAAAGTTCTATTAAAACCTATCTTATCACTGACTGTGTGCTTGGTTACAGTGTTCCAGAGTTTAATTGCAGCAAATACCTTGTGACAAACAGAGATTTCATTGATTTTGTGAGATCTGGAGCTTACTCATGCAGTGATTTGTGGACAAGGGAAGGTAACCTTTTTCATCATATCTTCCTTTAGTGTTGTAAATTTTATTTGTTACATACATGTATGCTGTCTCCTTTACACATCTTTGCATATCTCTATCTAAAGATGGAGAGATGAATTCTAATTCATATTTTCTTTTCTCCAAAAAAATTCTTAATACACAGGATGGAAGTGGGTGCAATTTCGGCAGGCAAAGCACCCTGCATTTTGGGTTTGCAGTGAGGGGTGTATCTCTGGCTGTGGATCTGACCTGTCATGCTTTAGTCACTGCAACCTTCAGGCAGATGAACTCACAGTAGAGGAGCCATACAAGTAAACACCTTCTGATGCACATCAAATGTCCTATTTTGTAACATGATGTGTAGATACCGGGCCATGTTTGATGTTCTTGACATGCCTTGGGACTGGCCTGTTGAAATAAACTACCATGAAGCCAAAGCCTTTTGCACTTGGAAAGGACCTGATTATCGTCTTCCAACTGAAGCAGAGCATCATCGCATGCGGGGCGAAGAGGTAATATCATACAGTGGAAAATTTAAAAATGTAATCCCTCTCATCTTCTACATTAGACTTCTACTGGTACAAGCGTTGATGTACTTCACAACCAGAACTTTCAGGCAAACATTAACTTGAAATATGGATCATGCACCGTGCGTTTCCAATGAAGCATGTTGAATTACCTTGATTACAGTATTGCCAAATGTAGCCTGTAAACCTGTTTCCCCCAAACTCAACTGGATTGTATGACATGTATGGTAACGTGTGGGAATGGATTGAGGATGATTTCAATGGCCTTCCTGGGTTCAAAACATCATACCTGTACAATGACTACTCCACTACATATTTCGATGGTCAACATACAATGATTATGGTATGTCCAATGTTAACATTAATCATTCGTGCTCTGCATTTGTAGGTTTTACAATACAATTTCTCCATGTATGTAGGGAGGATCATGGATAACTACAGGAGATGCAATGTCTCCTTTCACTCGCTCTGCATTTCGTAGACATTTTTTTCAACATGTCGGATTCAGATTGGTCCGATCCACAGGGGAGACCCCTGTGAGACTATGTAAAGCAGAAGTATTCTTGCTGGGAGCTGGTGTTACTGGTATGTACTTACAATTACATAAGGTTCATGCCTAATTATAATTTTAAAAATTTATTTCCGCAAAAAATGGCAACAATTTTTAGATCTGATTTTGGTAGAATATGAAGCATCCTCTAAGTAGGGATTCCTATGCATTTCAAAAATCAGATTGCCCATCACAGAATTACATGTTATCCTTTGTGGCTCACAAAAACATCTGGAATAAAAATTACTTAATGCAACAAACTCATGGCCATTATGGGTTGATGTACCAAGTAAAATGGTAATAGTGTGTTGTGTTTTTTAATAAATATTACAGTTTCTGCACAAATTGAAGTACTTATACCCGATGCAAGCGTTGCAGCTGCGTTACATCAGGACAAGGGTGTACCAGCTGCCAGCCAAAGAATAACGGTCTTTGTTGCAACGTGGATATACCGCTTACGTCAAACCCGCTTGCGTCAGATTCGTCATCACTTCTGAGCTCCCCAGCATCGTCCTACACGAATAGTCCAACGATCCAGTCTTCTTCAATTGTAAGGCCTTCTTCTCCCCAGTTTATCAGTACGTCATCACGGCCTCTCGATGAACGTTTCCAACCTTCCTCCACATCAGCACTCCCCAGCCAGGAAGAAATGTGTTGTCCCTGACTGTCCAGTTCTTGTCGCTCCTTCCATGTGGCACTCCCACATGTCTCTCCATGCTAGTGGACTATTTCCTGGGGCAGTGCCTATAACATGGTTACAGGATCAGGATCTTTTTATCTGCTCCCTCTGTCACCAACTGGTGTCAAACACCAGATCAAGATCACACTCCACACGTTGCAGGGGAAGGGTAAATATTCCTGTCGCACACCCGGTAGCCTCCCCACAAGTTTCCCCTACCGGAGTTTCCTCTCAGAGCCTACCATCCTTCGAAGAGGTTTGCGAGTTACATCGTCCTACTTTGCGCTTTATTCCTTCCAGGGCTAGGCCAGCCTTCACTCGCGTTCTGTCAGCCTCCCTGAGATCTGTTCTGAGTGATAACTCTGAAGAGGCCTGGCTAAAGTTGTTTATGTTGCCAAAGTGCGTTCTCCCATCTGCAAAGCGCAGAGGAAGAAATCTTAAGCCCACCTCCATCGAGGTCTTGTGCAAACTCTGGTCTGACAATGAGGTTGGACACCTGTGGAACCTAGCAAAAGGAAACACCTCCCACTTCCGCAGTAGACAGGCCTCTGCTGAAGAACCACAGAGGGTGATAGAATCAGCTATCTCATTAGCTAAGGCAGGTATGTTCGGGAAAGCTTGTGGCATTCTTCTATCAGCAGGGATAGCTCCAAACGACGACAATACATGGAAGCTTTTGCTTTCCAAGCATCCAAGTTGCCCACCTCCAAATGTTCCCCAGGTTCCATCTGCTCCGATATCTATTGGTCCTGATTTCAACATCCTTGGAGTCCTGCAGTCATTTCCAAAGGGATCAGCTGCAGGTCCGTCAGGCCTCAGAATCCAGCACCTTCTTGATGCAGCAAGCATTCCTTTACCTACTTCCATATGTTCCTCACTCAGGGACTTAGTCAATCTTCTGTCATCTGGTAAGGCACCCTCTTCTGTCTCTAAGTTTCTGGCTGGTGGCAGTTTGACTGCCCTGAAAAAATCCAAATCTGGCTGTCTTCCTGATGTCAGACCTATTGCCGTTGGGGAAGCTTTGAGGAGGTTAACTGGGAAGTGCTTGTGTTCCTTGATAAAGTGCAAGGCCTCAGAATTTTTTCAGCCCCTTCAGTTTGGGGTAGCCTGTGCTTCAGGATCAGAGAAGGTAGTGCATGGCCTCAGGGCATGCATGGATGAGCATTGGGAGGATGATGATTTTGCAGTAGTTAAGGTGGACATGCGCAATGCTTTTAATTTGGTCTCCAGACAAGCCATACTAGATGAATGCGCCCTCCATTTCCCCGAGCTTTTACCCTGAGCCACATGGTGCTATGCTGCTCATCCCTTGCTGTGGCACCCCATGGGTCACATCTCCTCAGAAGCGGGTGTCCAACAAGGGGACCCCTGGGCCCCCTGCTCTTTGCACTTGTCCTGCAGAAGATCATAAATGCCATTGATGCTGATGATGACTGTGTCTACATACTCTATCAAGCCTGGTATCTCGACGATGGGACCTTAGCCGGCAAGAAATCTGCTATCCTTCGTGCCCTTTCTCTGTTGGATTCTATTGGACCAGCCCTTGGCATTTTTGTAAATTTGTCCAAATGTGAGGTGTTTTGTAAAGGCGACACCAGCGAGTTTCCATCATCTATGAAGTCCTCTCATGTACCTCACCTTGTCTTACTTGGTGCTCCTATAGGGGACTACCTCTTCTGTGGAAATTATGCAGCTTCAAAGCGTTCAGAGGCCATGAGGTTGTTATCCAGACTGGTAGCATAGGGGCCTCTGACCCTCAGGTGGCTTTGACTCTGCTTCGTCTGTGTGGGAGCTATTGTAAATTAATCCATTTGGCTAGAGCTACTCCACCTAGTTTAGTCTCAGAGGCACTCGAGCTGTTTGATGTTGAGGTTAGGCAATGCTTCGCTCAGAGTATAGCTGTAGAGGTTACTGATCGTGCATGGCAGCAGGCCCAACTGAATCTAAGTCATGGAGGTCTTGGGCTCCGCTCTGTTTCCCACCACTCCTCAGCTGCCTATATTGCCTCCTTTTGTGCTTCCGGTTTTGGTGATGCCCAGAATCCACACCTATCTCACGCGGTTGATTTCTTCAACGCTTTAGTCTCCCCGTCTGAGGTAATCTCTGTGGAAGCTATCACAGCCTCACCAATCCACCAAAGGGTACTGTCAAAGAAACTAGAGGACCACCAGTTCTCAATGTTATTGGAAACATCATCACCTGCCGATAAGGCTCGGCTGCTCTCCGAGTCAGCACCTCATGCTGCATCCTGGTTACTAGTCACACCTTCTCCTGGTCTGGACTTGCACCTTGACCCTAGTGAGCTGCAAATCTCGATCCAATGGTGGCTAGGGATGGACACGGCTAGAGGTTCGTCATGTTCTTTGTGCCCAGGCATAGCTCTTGACCGCCTAGGCAACCACGCTTCTACCTGTAAACGGGGTGGCGATGTTGTAACCCGCCACAACCATCTGCGAAATGTTCTTGTAGAATTCTGCCATCGTGCCCATCTAGGAGTGAGAGTTGAGTCGGGCAGTGGCCTTACACCAGACCTAAGTCATACCCGGCCAGCAGATGTACTTCTCCTCAATTGGGAGAGAGGGAAACATGCTGCTCTTGACATCACTGTGACCTCGCCCTTAATCCCTTCTATCCTAACAGCAGCAAGCTTGTCTGAATGGGCTGCAGCCGAGGAGGCAGAGGCCAGGAAGCACAGAGCGAATGACCCCAAGTGTTCAGAGCTGGGTTGGCTGTGTATTCCTCTTGCGATGGAGACCTATGGAAACTGGGGAAGGGAAGCCCAAACCACCTTCTCCCGCCTGGCCTCTCACCTGGCCATCACCACTTCCTCCTACAAAGGTAAGGTGCTCACGGAAATGTACAGCAGGCTGAACTTCACCCTGGTCAGGGCGGTGGCTAGGGCCTTACTGGCAAGGTGCGCACCCTCCCTTGGCCCCATGGACTTCCTTTGAACATTCCTATGTATTGTATATGTTTCTGTATCTGTAATTTGCACAAAAAACAATATTTTTTATACACTTATACATTATAATAGATCATGTGCCTATTTTAAATCTTGTGTGTTTTGCATTAATTTGCTCATTACCTATCAAGCACCCACCCACTGGGCTCTAAACTGATGTTAATAACCCTAGCACTGAAAGCTATGAATCAACCACGTGACCATGAAAGATCTCTGCAGTTATGCAACATGATGGTTATGGGCAGGATTTCGTTACAATTGCTCGTGGCATGTTTATTTTTTGTTTACAACATTATTTGACTGAATCTTTTCACAGACAATCCTATTGTAGTGCCATTTGTGAATACTGAAGTGTCATTAGTAGAATCAGCGAATTCCCAATTTCAGTATGAAACTAAAGAGAAGCTGATTGAGGAACTGGATAAAGAGTATCATCAGGTATGATAGTCCTGAATTGTTGAATTTCAACCCCATATGTCATACATCTATATACACAAGATGATATAGCATTTATACACAAGATGATTTTTCAGTGGTGGTATTTAAAAATGATAAATGCTAGCAGCAACAAATTAAAATTATTATTATTATTATTACTATAGACCATGATATGTATAGCAATTTCTAGTATTGTGGCCTGCTATATACCATTTGCCAGCTATACTCATGTTGCTCAGCAGAGCAGTGTACAAATGCTTCAAGAGGTCCGATTTATCAAAGTTTAATTCAAACAGACAGCTGGTCCCCAGGTATAAGTATTCCCTCATGTATAGCCTTGCATAATAATTTCCTCAGTATTTGATACCTGTGAATAGCAGTTCTGTGACCCCTGGTCTGCTAATCATGGTCAATTATAACCCTTTGTAAGCACTCAAACATGCAACTCCTTCAATTGATTGATATGAAGATTATATACATTAGAGCAAAATCATGACACCTTAACCTTCTGTAAAGCTGACTGTAAATCAAATTATGCAGGGCATCTAACCTCGATTGCAGGTATCATGCTCTGACACATCCTACATTATATCTGTAGTATGTGTATCATGTATTTGCATCATTATAATGACACCAACGCTTTTGTTAAAATAAAAATAAGTCATTATAGTCACATTTTAGCCACTACTGCATGTGGTGTGAATTTGGTACTTTAGAGCCAAATTAATCATAGCCTTTGCAGTTTCACCTTTAACACTGTGCATTATTTCAAAATTGAGACTTTGTTGATTTTATTTGCATGAACCGGATAAAATCCTTCCCCCCCCCCACCTGTTAGTTCAATTATTACAACGCTCTCTGCTATTTGTGTGACCATGTGGTAAAGAAGAATGGCATCAATACAGCTTCTGCTCTTGTCTATGGCTGTGGAACAGGATGCAGTTCCTTTCAGCTTTCAAGACATTTTGACAAGGTTTTCAATTGTTTCAGCTTGTACAGATAACCTCATCAGTACAATTTGCTTTACACCAAATGCATGCATATATATACACACTTGTAGGTGGTTGGGATAGACTATTGTGGCCGTTTCATAGATGCTGCAAAACAGCTTCAAATGGGCAACATAATAGAACCACTAATGAAAGGTATAACTGTTGATACAGATGCAAGGCTTTCTCGTGTTGATTTCAAACAGGTTAGCCATTATTAATAGTAGTAGGTGATGTTAAAAGATCTTTACTATTTCACTCATTTGCAGCTAACATGGATACCAAATGAGATACCACCTGTGGACCTGGTAGTATTCGAGTTCTTAGAACGACTCAACAATCCCAAGGCCTGGTTATGCAAACAATGGGAGTCTGTCAAGCCTAATGGCCTTCTTGTTATTCTTACAAGTTCTACACAAAGGGCCAGCAGCATTCAGTGTTACATTGCAGACCGGTAAGACTGCATGAGGTACATTGATAGACACTGCTGGAGATATTGTTACGATTGATCATATTAGCTGTGTTTGTGTGTATGTTTTGTGTTTGTGTACATGCCATGGTGTGTGCTGTGTGTATGTACATGTCTAATTTAATTCCTACTTTGCAACAGGTTTTGTCTTAAGGAGGAAATAGAAGTGGGCACATATGTCATCACTGTATGGCAACTGCTATGACGAAAACTCATTTAGTATTAAAATTGTACGCACGTGTGTTGTGGCCATCACACTCCACACTGAATATTTTACCCTGCATGCACAGAGCTAGTTTATAATGTAGAACATGTGCATGTTCAGACATTTGAGTTGTTGCGGTGCCCATTTTGGAGTGTTTTTCATGAACTTGTAATTCTGTAGTCTCTGTTAGATTCTGTGTGATTAGCATGATTTTCCATACTGACTTATTCCTGCAATTATGATTGAGATCTTGGTTCCCTGATAACATGACAATATGTGCATGCAGTTTCCCATTAGCCCATAGCCCATCAGTTTGAAAGAGCTATAGTGATGAAGGTTACATAATCATCTGAGGTACAAGTTGCTCTGCTGGCAAGGGAGTAATTAAACAATGCTGCACAGTGTGTACCACATCTATTGGTGATGGAAGGGGGGGGGGGGGGGGGGGGGGGGGGCTGGTGTCAAAAGAAGTGTTGCTCTGCTCAAATACTGAATTACAACTGTAGTATCTATCCACCAGCATAGCAATGTATGTATACCTTTCAAATGTACAAGGTATACCTTACACCTGTCAATGATTAGTTGTTTTGCCCTCATGTATAGATGTATGTGTATCATGCTCCTAGACAGATCTAAAATTAATATATATATAATTTTATAATAATAATAATAATAATAATAATATATAAATGCAATACACACAACACTTGCTATATACATGTAAAAAACACACTACAGTTAAGATGGTATCCTCCCTCCCTCCCCTCCCTCCCCTCCCTCCCTCCCTCCCTCCCTCCCTCCCTCCCTCCCTCACCTTCTACATGAGATCAGAAGATGGGTTTGGTGACAGGCAGTTATTGAGGCTAGGGGCAGCCTCTGACGCACACAAGGAAACTATGTGCTGTTGTTCATGTGCTATGGGGCTAGCTGCAATGTCTACTATGTATATGGTGAGCCCCTGTGTCAACATGTCACTGTGCCTGACTGCTGGCAATGTACATGAGAGACCCAGGTACTGGGTTATGGGTGTGGCCCAGGGTTAATGGTTTGGTTAACAGTATATATAAGCAGTTAAATCACTAGGGGTGACATTAAAAGTGGCTTGAACTGTACATTGTATTGCAAAGCATAATAAACATAACTGTAACAGAAATAGTGCATCTAATATCAATAATATGTAAGTAAGAATATTGTGTAGCAACACCCGTCATGCAACATGACAAAATCCAGCTGTACATGTCATCACCTAGCAACACTATGTTTAAAAAGGCAATTACTAGTAAGCTATGTCACTTTTCCAGCTGCTCTAGACTTAAAGAAGCACGCCAAACCATAATATTCCATGCACAACCATGCACAACTCACCTTTGGGCGGTAGTTGTTTTTCTGTGGTAGCGTGCTGTCTCCGCCTCACGCTTCCCTTCCGGACGCTTCCGGTAATCGTATTGCCATAGTTGCCATCTTTTTGACAAATAATTCCGGGACCGGAAGCCACACTCCATACCACACCCACTTTTATTCACATCTGCTGATGTTCTACCAGGGGCGTACACAGGAACTTTAAATATGTGCGCAAGGTAAATAGGCCAAACGCATCCCCCCCCCCCCCCCCCCCCCTTCCCGCTCGTATATTTGGCCAAACGCAAGCCCCCTCCCCCCCCGCTCGTATTTGGCCCGCATATAACCGCGCTGCCGTAACCCCCCCCTTTATAAAATCCTGCGTACGCCCCTGTAGAATGATATTTAAAATGACAAATTTGTTAGCATCGTGTGGCACTTTATTACATTACAATACTGATCTGAGCAACAGTATATCAATTAATATTGTACTGGCCCGCTCCAGATGCGAGGGCGGGGCTCCGCGATCGTACATTACCCGAGCTAGGGAACCACCGCAATGCAAGCGATAATGGTTCGCAGGGGAGTGGCCTAATGAATTGGGTATGTGGTTGAACGGATCTAGTTGGCGTGTCCCGACCTTAGCGTGGCGTATCAGTGCCCAACTTGAACGTATCCGCGTTAGAATTCCGGGACAAATGGGCCATCCGGGACAACGGTACGAAATCTGGTGTCGAAATCATGGTTGTCCCCCCCGGACATTCATGCCTAGGCACCGCGCGCTGTCCCCCGGACATTCGTTCCTAGGCACCATTGTGACATTGTCCCGGCCCCGAACAATTATGTCTAGGCATATATATGTCCGCAGGGGACATTTATGCCTAGGCATAATTGTCCTACCCCCCATGGGGGGGACACTGGTGCCTAGGATACAATGTCCTACACTTCAAATACGGGCCAGTATATATAATACAATGAAATCGGATCGACATACATATTATACTTTACACGTTTTATGTGCATGTATTTGCAAACGTCATGCCATGATATATACATAATACATGCGTGTATGTATGAATATTCATGTGCAAGTATGATTTACATGTAGCGAAAATAATGATTGGTACCATGATAATTAACATGCTTCATGTGTCAGGCAGGTATTTACTGCATGCATGCAGTGCGGAGCCATTTATCACTATCCATCCAAACTCCATGCATCTGGGATGCTCTTGCAGGTTTGGTGAAATCGTTCATTGCATGGCTTCAGTCTTTCTTGAGTGCTTTTCCAGTTGAAGGATTCAGTAGCTTGTATAAACACCTGACTCTTGATTTTTGTACTACTCCACTTTGCTTGGAAGTATAAGTCAGCACGCATGTGTAAATAGAGTCAAAGTTACAGACATGCTTCTATACATGGTGATCGCATGCATATACCCCCCCCCCCCCCCCCCATGGCAGACTGAGCATTGTACTTGTACTTGTGAGAGCAAACGCCAGGGCTATCCTTGCAAGATCCTTGCAGGGGCAGACATACAGGTCGATGCAATGGACTATTGATGTGTTAACTCATTCTGTGTGTATTTGCCTGTCTAATAACTGGTACTAACCTCTCCCACCCCCCAACCCCCCCCCCCCCCCCCCCCTCCCTCCCGCTCGTATTTCGATAGATACATATAAATTGGAGATCTTTCATCATATCATAACGTTACTTCAGGGTACCACCCTCAGACAAATGTTTGATCAAACAGTGCAAGCGACTGGGATGGAACATTTCTCAGCTGTCCTATTTGCTTATCGAACCTTAGGGTTAGGGCTATATAAAAAAATTCCCCAATATCAGATCTGCTTACAATAATTTGACCGTCACTTTTTTGACGATAAAATAGGAAACTGCATGATGTTGTGTCATGCACAGCATCAAAGGAAATAATTATAAAAGTGATTTTGGTGATGTTGGCATGCATGTTCTACCAGTCCATTTCGAATATTTACAAGTGAAAAATCCAAAAAATTTGGCGAAACATTAAGAATGCATGCAAAACCACAAAAGCGCACAAAATACAATATTTAAGACAAATACAAAGGCAACTGACACTACCTATGTGTGTGCACTACCACAGGCAACAGTATTGTAGTTACATGCAGAAGACAATTTGATTCATCATTAACAGCATTACTACGTACAGATGGGCACGCTACTGATCAATAGTATTTTGATTCTAGGAATGAACTGTGCCAGTGTGTTAAGCAGTGATTAATAGTAAGGGTTCTGTAATCAAACTACATGTAGACCTCATATGCATGTATAATTGTAAAGTTTGCCTTACAAAAAAACGCATCCGATAAATTGGACAAACATTCAAGTTATACAAAAATCCATAGTTAAAAGTGTTGACAACTCACTGTGATCGCAAAACTAAACATATCTAGTGTACTGTATGATGCCTATGCTTCAAAATGAAATCTTCAAACCACACTTTTTGATCAGGAAAAGCCTTCAAAGTTCGTCCTAGATCAAGGACGGTTACACGTGACTGGAGATTAAAGATTAAAAAGAATAACATTACTGTTCGTTTATCAGTTTTACAACATCATCAGTATGTATCATGACAAATATTATACACCACTGGCACATGGTAAAACCTCAAAGCACTGGTAGTGACAATATACAGTGAGTGTCCTGCTCATGCTTCATGCAGCCTTCATAGTGCCAGCAGCCTTCTGTTCCAGAAGTTCCTTCAGTCTTGATTCCCTCATCTGATATTGAAAAGCAAAGACATGACCCACAGTTTCACTTTATTGCCATAACAACAATGAATGCATTATTGCTGTGCAATGGGACGTTTTCATTACTGATAAATAGAACGTTAGAATTTACGGCTTGGGGGTAATGCATTGCAATCTACACAAAGTTGTCTACATGTACCTGGAGCCGCTAGTTATGATGGCAGATATGGTCACCAGGCAGAGTAACACTATATAATGTGTGTAATAGGTTATTCTTCTCAAGCTAACTACCAAGTGCACGCTCCAGTTGTAGGCTTACATATCCTTGGCCCTATGGTTGAGTGAACAATTGATCTCGTTTATCCCGATTGTAACAACACCAACAATTCATTTTGATTCGTGCACATGCATGTGTACTCATTACAATCTGGATTGATGAGATTGTTTGCCCAACCATAAAAGTTGAGGGGTGATAGTTTGAGTAGAATAGCCTATTACACATGTTATATACAGTGCCAGCTCGCAAGAGCGCAAGTCACACCTCGCAAGGGCGAAAAGTAAGGCACACTCATCGTGGAGTTAGGAAAACTGTTTGTGTTCATAGCAAAGCCATAACGCTTTCATTTGGTGATGGCCAGTCCAGATAGATCGATATCGATACATGAAAGCGGTATGGTTGCGCTATGAACACAAACAGTTTTCCTAACTCCACGATGAATGTGCCTTATTTTTCGCTCTTGAGAGCCGGCACTGTAGGCCATTTAAACTAGACTCTAACTATCGCTTCAGTTCAGGTAGGTTCCTGACAAGAAGCTCCAGGTAGTCAACTTTGTGTATATTGCAATGCATTTCAACACAGGATGCCCCCATGAGCTGTAAATTCTAACATTATATTTATCAGTTATGAAATGTCCCATTACTCTTATCAATCAATATACTGTACAGGGTTTCTGATAACATTGGGTCACATGCCACTATCTGATCAATTAAGCCATTTGACTGAACATAACTTTATTGGATAAAATGTCAGGGTGAAAAGAGAGCGCTCATTTATGAGGGAAGTGAGGTGACGAAGACAGCATCATAAAAGTGGGTAATGACGGTTAAAAAAAAGTAGATGTGGGAGGCGGAGAATTACAAGGAATTGGATACATCACTTTGGCTGAAGTCGTGTAAATGGGCGGGACAGTTCAGGATCTGAAAGCATGGTTTGCATAGAGTTTGAAGTGTTTGCCATACGTAGATGATAGTTAATCAAATTTGCATGTGTGATTTTAAAAAGTGACATGCACAGGTGCGCAATGGTGCTGCTTGATGCTGGGACTGTGGCACGGGTGGAACGAGAGTGCAATACTGCTTCTTCATTTATCATTCCTAAAGATGGGGCCCTTATGTGAGTGTCAAATGGTCATGCGGTTGACCTAGGTGAAGAAATTCATTGCACACATACTTGTGTTCATGTCCAATCAATAATTTTAACTATGTGCCATATTTCTATTTGATGCCCAGTATATTAATTTTCCAGAACCACAGCCAGCATGGGCCATAAATATTTTGTAATTGCAACACACCCAGACGGGAATAGTATTCTTGATATGGTAAATTGATAGATATCTATCTACAAGATTCAGCACAGTATTTCTGGTTCAAAACTCATCATTCATATGCTTTGGCAACAAAAAAGTCCTCTTTTACTAGTGGGCCAGGGCAATGAATATACAATCTCAAACTAATGCCTCACTAGTCATAGATGTACAAAGTTCATTTACATGAGTTATGCCATAACATTCTGACATTACACACACTTTACGATTGGGCCTTCGTAGATACTTACAACAGCTGCAAACAGCATATTTATGTAAGGGTTTGCAGGAAGTGAGAGATTTAGAAGTGGCCTCTTCCTCTTATACAAGGAGTACTCTAAGCTTTTTCAGTGAGCCGCTGTACAATTTTTGCATTTGCATTTAAGTATCTATATTCACACCCAACATTGCACAAATAGGTGTGGGTGTGGTAGGGGCAGTGATTGCATTACCCAGTACCACCCCACACACATACTCATACACCTGGTCTCCACCACATATCAAAGCAAGGCAGCGCCATGGTATACATTGCACCACAACACACAATTTTCTTTCTAACCATTTGCTTCTGCAATTTGTACACCTTCCTTTTGTGTGGCCTCATCTGTGCAAGCTGAGCTTTCTCTTCATCCAGCTCCTTCTGTCGCTTCGGGTCAGCACTGGATACTCTCCTGGGAGAAAGGTGAAATAGTTGTTATAACAATAACCACACTCACACACGTAGCACAATTGACACAACGCCACACCTGATAACACCGGGTACAGTGTTGAAGTACTTGGCCAGTGTGTTCACAGTCCACGTGGAACCATCTTCCTTTCTCAACTTCCTGGCTTGCTTCACCTAAAAAATAAAAGTACCATTAGGCATTCTATGCTTAGGTAGGCCTATGCCCTACATTGCCTATGTGCATATGCCTAGAAGGCCTATACTGCAGCCAGTAGTTGGCTTTCCAGCCTAGAAACGTTGAATGTGGATGAATAAATTTAACCCTCTAATTACCTTAACATACTTGTCACAAATTAGTCCGTACCAGATATGACTCTGGTACGGTTTAAAACAGTACCAGAGTTATATCTGGTACGGTTTGTTAAGATTTGCTCTGCCTGAGAATATATATCTAGCTCACGTGAAGGAAACCCGCACCTCGTCAGGGTCCAGCTTTAGTTTGCACTCCTCCGTCTCTGGCTTAGCGGGTTTCAGGGGCTGCGAGAGAGCACGATAATGGCATAGTGGACGAAGCAGTAGCGAGAAATGGGTACACAACTACCTTTACCTTTCCCACCAAGACGGAAGGCTCTCTCGGGCGGTGTATGCACACAATCGTCTTCCCATCAGTGGAGGTCGCCAGTTGGCAAGGTGGTGGAGAGGTGGGTATCTTAGGAACAGACAGTGTACTGCGAAGTGTGCAAGTCACACCTGCCGTTACCCACAATCCTTTACGCATCCTTCTGTCTCACCTCATCGAACGCAGCAGCAAGCCTAGTGTGGCGTGTCTGGATGTCCAGGCACTCCAGGCTGCAGGGGATGATACACATACACAGAAGTCGAAAAGCGACTATTCTCCCCCTTTCTCTCCCTTACGTGTACTAGGACTTACTGCCACAGTTGCTTGTAAGTCGTGCGTAAATCATTGTTATATTATTAATAATAATACCTCATGGGTTGCCTCGTGTACGTCCGTTTATTACCGTGAAAATGTTTTTGCAAATCGTCAGTTTGAATTGGGGAGGCAAATGAAGGAGCCTAGTCAGTCGAAGTCCTTGATTACGGCCACGGGCTTATGGTCTATCTCTATACTAAAACAGTGAGGAATCTGCATCATGTGACGTAGCACCAAAAAAAAAAAAAAAAAACATCTGTTCGCGCGTAGGCCGGCCTTTCGTAGTTTTGAGAATATATAGGAGCTAGCATATCATTGTCTGCGTCAGCGATCTGCTGTTAACATGCAACGTACGTGTATCTGTTGGCTGGCCGCGTGTCTTCTCCTGCAAGGGTTGTCATGGACACAAGCTTCTGCCCAATCGGTGACCTCTCTGGCTTGCTACCAGACGGATGATCAAATAAGAAGCCCATTCGCGTCTACGTACGACTTAGTCATCATCAACTGCCTTTCGCTTACTCCGTCCGGGTCCATTGATAATGTCATCCTTTCGGCTTTCAATAGCTCGGACAACGTAACTGCGCGCTTCACCATGAACTGCATTGGTGCTAACCTGGAACCCAATCGTTCGTCCATGACAGCCAATTTCTCCAATCCTCCCTCTGTCGGCACAGCCGGATGCTCCTCTTTGTGCGTAGACGAGATCCAGACCTGCAGCGTTCGTAAGTTCTGTTCTGATTTTAATACCAACATACAGTTAATTAAGTTAAATATTAAATTCATGGGAAAGTGGGCTGTGAAAAGTTTTACGACAAGCCAAAGATGAGCAACGCTTGCATTGATACTTAAACATCCAATGCCTTATAACTCCGTGATTTGATAGTCTTATTTTGATTGCATTTAAAAATACCAGCGCATACACATATCAGATTTATATTTGAAAACACATATGTAGAGGACATTTCAGACTTCCAGAATATATTTACCAATGGATCACAAAAATAATTTTTTTTAGTGTGCAATGCTCTTCCTACACATTGAAAATCTGAACAAGAGTTATAAATAACTAAAAATATTTTATTAGCGCATCATGTACATTTCAATGCAGGTGCTGCCTTTTGTACATTTCTAAGTACATTTAACTCCCTGTATTAATATACAGGGAGTTAAATCAAAGACAGTTACCAGCTTTTAAGTAACCTACCCACCCTACATTTATTCACATTGATATTATTTATTAAAGTTCAAACAAATGGTGGAGCTTTTGGCCTTTTGGATACCTATGTTTTAAATGAGGTGTTGTTGGGAATTATTAATTCGTTTTAGTTATTTCTTTGATTTTAGTTAATTAAAATATTTACTGTGTTTACATCAGTAATTAATTGTTTGTGATTAATTTATAAACGTGATTGTGGAACACCGCGTACATACCACCTCATCCAGACATCTTGTACATATAAGGACATGTACCTGGTGTTTCCAACTTTACTGAACGTGTTATTACAAATGAACCAGTTCATCGTGTTAAAGGAGGTAATTGCAATGTAACATCAAACTAACCAACTCAAATCTTGATTTTCTTTTTAAAATGAATGTGGCTTGCTTGTTAGACATTGAGTTTTGATTACAGTGGACACCTCGCATCAGTAATGCATATTATGTTCCTGTATCCTGTGCACATATGCCTGTCAACGTTTGAGTCCAAATTTAATTTGTAATGGCAAAGTGCCTAAGAGTTTTTTTTTTTTGGTCTATGTTATTGTTTGTTCATTCTCTTCAAATTTAGAAATAATGTTTCAGGTCTAATATTCTGAAGGTCATCTCAGGAGGAACAATTGTACACCCAGGTGTACAGCAAAAAGTGTCTTTGCCATTGTGCTATTTAAGGGACCTAGTTAAAATTAATGGTTGTACAGACACGTAGTACAAATCAGAAATCCTTGATACTCGCAAAACAAGTCATAATACCTAGTAGAACTACCCATTATGCTCTGTGCTGTAAAAAAGGAACCTAAGGACAGCTTCACTAGTACAGCCATTTTACGACACAATATGTGTAATACATGGTTGACCCAAGTTCTCTGAACTGCCAGCAAACCATACACCTATCAGTTAAAATTTGTACAGTACATGTACATCTAATCAAGAAGCTGACATGGCGGTGTGCTTTTATGTCTAGTGTCCTGAATGGTACAATCGTACACTTGGTTGTACAGCAATAAACGTTTTGACCATTCAACAATTACAGTTTATTGGTACTGACATATAGTACAAGTCCTTGAGATCAGGCCAAGATACAGTAAGGTTTATACATCCTTTTGACACTCATAAAATTAGTAGGCTGCTGTTCTATTTCATTTTGTGCCATGGCAAGTACTACAAACATCCAAAATACTTTCATTAAAAATTACTGGTGTGATGTGTTATTAATCCTTGGTTTCTCTGCCTTTAGCCTGTGACCCCGTTTGTGCAAGATGTGTCAGTGGAGAACCCAGCAACTGTACAGCATGTCTTTCAGCCAAACTTACCAATGGATTGTGCAGCACCAGCTGTTTATCTAAATACCTGGAACCCAACCCTAGTATGGACATGCTCTGCCAATGTAAAGCAAGCAGTTACAATGGAAACACTAGTGAAGGTATTATGCCTGTATTTAGATGTGTGTTATGACGTGTAGGTTATGTGTAGATGTGTGTTATGTGTAGGTGTGTGTTATGTGTAGGTGTGTTATGTGTAGGTGTGTTATGTGTAGATGTGTGTTATGTGTAGGTGTGTAGGTATGTGTTATGTGTAGGTGTGTGTTATGTGTAGGTGTGTGTTATGTGTAGATGTGTTATGTGTAGATGTGTGTTATGTGTAGATGTGTTATGTGTAGATGTGTGTTATGTGTAGGTGTGTAGGTATGTAGGTGTGTGTTATGTGTAGGTGTGTATTATGTGTAGGTGTGTTGTATATGTGTAGATGGGTTATGTGTAGATGTTTACATAATAGCTAGGCCAGCCAGGGGGGGGGGGGGGCACCAACCCCTCAGTGACCTTAAAACATAGGGTGTGTGCTCCCCCCCCACCATAAAGTAACCAGGCCACCACTGGTAGTGTGTGAACATTATTTGTAAATGTAGGTGTGTGTTGTGTTTAGATGTGTTTCAATGTATATGTAGATGTGTACGTGCGTGTTATACATGTATGTGTAGATGTGTGTTATGTGTAGGTTGTACAGCAAGATGCATTTTGACCATTCAATGATTACAGTTATTGGTACTGACATGTAGTACAAGTCCTTGGGATCAGGAATAAGGCATTCTCAACCTGCGACACATTAGATGCTGTTCAGACCTTGTTTTGGAGATTGAGAGCTTGGAATGTTCAGTTCGATGGCTGGAAACTGACCTTTCAGCTTGACCAGACTTGGGAAGCTCCTGAAGATAGAGCGAGAGCACCTAGACTTACTGCGTAGTAGCACAAAGAAGTTGTGCAACCTGAAGAAGGCATTGAAGACATGGGATGAGCACAAAGGTGACAGTTCTGATGAGTGCAACTCGGGAGTGGCCACGAAAAGAGAGGGATCCCCTTCTCAGATTAGGGCCGCGCAAGAGGCTGATCACCACGAAGCTGCCTTGAAAGACATAGTGGATATTTGTCAAAAACCACGACTGTTGGACGAGGCTAGACCTAATAAGGCTCTCTCAAAGAACATGCATAGGAAGGTGGAGAGGGAATACATGTAGGCTAGGGTTTATTGAAGTGTAGTAAGAGATAATGTATAGATCAGTATTAGATTTATTGTATTAGTAAGTGTGTAATCCTGCTGCGTATACATGTATATACTATCCATAATAATAATAATTATTATTATGTAGATGTGTTATGCGTAATTATGTGTAAGTGTTATGTGGGTGGTGTGTTATTGTTTATATAGATATAGGTGTGTGTTATATGTAGGTGTGTGTTATATGTAGGTGTGTGTTATGTGTAGGTGTGTATAATACATCATGTTGTGTGTAGGATGTTATGTGTAGGTATGTGTAATGTGTTGTGTGTAGTATGTTATGTGTAAGTATGTGCAATACGTTATGTGTTGTAGGTGTGTGTTATATGTAGTGTGTGTTACGCATCAGGTGTTTATGTTGTGTGTTGCATACGTGTTAGTAAATTTGTGTGTTGTCTATATAAGTGTGCTAATATGTATTTACATCAACAGCTAGATGATTCTCAAAACAATAATTGTAATTTATATTATATTGATTAGAATGATAATTATAATTATACCTCCTGCTCTGATGGTGTTATTACCTCGCAGCACAAAATGAATGCCAGAGATTGGTGGCACTGGCAGAGGTGCAGATGGAGGAGGATGAGGATGAGGAGAGAAGACAGGCCATAGCAAACAAAAAGTGTACGTTTCATTATCATTGTGTGAACGAACAGTCTGGTGCAACTCTTTGATAGACATTAACGGCTGTGCTTTTGAATCAGACTTGCTGTCCTAATTGTTCATGCACTTTTCACTATAACAGTTTATGTAACAATTATAATGGTGTTAGTTATGAGAGAAGATTGATATTTCAAGTACTGGTAGCAAATTGTTTACTATACAGAATGCTGTTAGAACACTCTTTGAAAGGCAAAACTACTTTAATTTTTTTAACACCCACAACCACATACATGTGCCTACTCACACACCACACATCCACATTCCTCACACTCAACACATTCCACATTCCTCACACTCAACATACTCCACATTCCTCACACTCCACACACACTCCACACACACTCAAATGCATCAACAGTGGCAATTGGCCTTCCAATAGCATGTTTTTTGGTGGTCATCACCTGTCTGCTCATGTCCATGTTTGCTCACTGGAAGTACCGCCCTCATGAACAAGGTTCTAATCACTACAAAATGTGAGAATATTGCAGCGTATGCTTAGGTATACAATGTATTATACTGACAATTAGTTTAGCACTGATTATTATGAAGCACACATGTATTTGGTCAGCCCCTTGAAAATTCTAATTTCGGAATTGTGCAATTTGTCTCCTATCCAGACCACAGCCTTCTGATCACTATTCCGAGCATCAGATGTAACTGCGGAATGTTAATTGCCTGCATTACGTGTATTCATTGCTGTCAATCAAATGAATTTATATTTTCTAAAGATTTCTGTATTGTTTGCTTACCAATTGGTGTCTACAAATCCTACATACCAATTTATATACATGACTGTATATAATTATTATAATAATTATAAAATATATATATAATTTTAGTTACATTTTTATCTGTCTAGGAGCATGATACAAATATGATGTGACACAGAGCAAAACAACTAATCATTGAAAGGTGTAAGGTAATACCTATACATTTGAAAGGTATACATATATTGCTATGCTAGTGGATAGATACTAATTCAGTATGTGAGCGAGCAACACTTCTTTTGACACCAGCCCCCCCCCCCCCCCCCCCCCCCCCCATCCCTTCCATCACCAATAGATGTGGTACTGTGCAGCATTGTTTAATTATTCCCTTGCCAGAAGAGCAACTTGTACCTCAAATGATTATGTAACCTTCATCACTATAGTGATAGGCTATGGGCTAATGGGAAACTGCATGCACATATTGTCCTGTTATCAGGGAACCAAGATCTCAAGTAATTATAATTGCAGGAATAAGTCAGTATGGAAAATCATGCTAATCACACAAAATCTAACAGAGACTACAGAATTACAAGTTAAAAAACGCTCCAAAATGGCCAGCAACTCAAATGGCTGACTGTGCACAAGTTTTACATCATAAACTAGCTCTGTGCATGCAGGGTAAAATATTCAGTGTGGAGTGTGATGGCCACAACACACGTGCGTACAATTTTAATACTAAATGAGTTTTCGTCATAGCAGTTGCCATACAGTGATGACATATGTGCCCACTTCTATTTCCTCCTTAAGACAAAACCTGTTGCAAAGTAGGAATTAAATTAGACATGTACATACACACAGCACACACCATGGCATGTACACAAACACAAAACATACACACAAACACAGCTAATATGATGAAGTACGTTTAATCAATCGTAACAATATCTCCAGCAGTGTCTATCATTGTACCTCATGCAGTCTTACCGGTCTGCAATGTAACACTGAATGCTGCTGGCCCTTTGTTTAGAACTTGTAAGAATAACAAGAAGGCCATTAGGCTTGACAGACTCCCATTGTTTGCATAGCCAGGCCTTGGGATTGTTGAGTCGTTCCAAGAACTCAAATACTACCAGGTCCACAGGTGGTATCTCATTTGGTATCCATGTTAGCTGCAAATGAGTGAGATAATAAAGATCTTTTAACATCACCTACATGTGTACTACTATTAATAATGGCTAACCTGTTTGAAATCAACACGAGAATGCCTTGTATCTGTGTCAACAGTTATACCTTTCATTAGTGGTTCTATTATGTTGCCCATTTGAAGCTGTTTTGCAGCATCTATGAAACGGCCACAATAGTCTATCCCAACCACCTACAAGTGTGTGTATATATGCATGCATTTGGTGTAAAGCAAATTGTACTGATGAGGTTATTTTTGGACTATACAAGCTGAAACAATTGAAAACCTTGTCAAAATGTTTTGAAAGCCGAAAGGAACTGCATCCTGTTCCACAGCCATAGACAAGAGCAGAAGCTGTATTGATGCCATTCTTCTTCACCACATGGTCACACAAATAGCAGAGAGCATTGTAATAATTGTGCTAACAGGTTGGGGGGGGGAAGGAATTTATCCGGTTCATACACATAAAATCCACAAAGTCTCAATTTTGAAATAATGCACAGTGTTAAAGGTGAAACTGCAAAGGCTATGATTAACTGTAAAGTACCAAATTCACACCACATGAAATAGTGGCTAGAAATCACTTATTTTTATTTTAACAAAGCATTGGTGTCATTATAATGATGCAAACACATGATACACATACTACAGATATAATGTAGGATGTGTCAGAGCATGATACCTGCAATCGAGGTTAGATGCCCTGCATAATTTGATTTACAGTCAGCTTTACAGAAGGTTAGGGTGTCATGATTTTGCTCTAATGAATATAATCTTCATTTCAATCAATTGAAGGAGTTGCATTGTTTGAAGACAGATGTGGAGTGTTTACAAAGGGTTATAATTAACCATGATTAGCAGACCAGAGGCCACAGAACAGCTATGGCCAAGAGCTCACAGGTGTCAAATACTGAGGAAATTATTATGCAAGGCTAGGGAATACTTAAACTGGGGACTAGCTGTCTCTGTTTGAATCATTCTTTTGAAAAGCTTTGATAAATCAGACCTCTTGTAGCATATGCACACTGCTCTGCTGAGCAACATGAGTATAGCTGGCAAATGGTATATAGCAGGCCACAATATTAGAAATTGCTATACATATCATGGTCTATAGATTTGTTGCTGCTAGCATTTATCATTTTTAAAAACCACCACTGAAAAACCATCTTGTGTAAATGATCTTGTGTATATAGATTTATGACATATGGGGTTGAAATTCAACAATTCAGGACTATCATACCTGATGATACTCTTTATCAAGTTCCTCAATCAGCTTCTCTTTAGTTTCGTACCGAAATTGGGAATTCGCTGATTCTACTAATGACACTTCAGTATTCACAAATGGCACTACAATAGGATTGTCTGTGAAAAGATACAGTCAAATGTTATAAACAAAAAAGAAACATGCCATGGGCAATTGTAACAAAATCTCCCTACCCCCTGCCCCCAACCATCATGTTACATAACTGTAGAGATCTTTCATGGTCACGTGGTTAGACATGATTCATAGCTTTCAGTGCTAGGGATTTACATCAGTTTAGAACCCAGTGGGTGCTTGATAGGTAATAAGCAAATTAATGCAACACACACAAAATTTAAAATAGGCAAATTGATACTATATAATGTATACGTGTATTAGTACTGCAATTTGTGCAGAAACTATAACATTTTTAAAAAATCACCACAGCACACTATTACCATTTTACTTGGTACATCAACCCATAATGGCCATGAGTTTGTTGCAGTAAACAATTTTTATTCCAGATATTTTTGTGAGCCACAAAGGACAACAACCATTTTTCTTGGTCAGGTAGTATGCATCATCCTCTATAAAAGGGTTCTCTGTTATGCATAGATCATCTGAATTCCTGTCCCAGAATCATAAGGCACTGATTTAACTGTACATTCTGTGCAAGCCCTTCTTTTGCCTGTCATGGAGAGTTTGACTAACTGTTATTGATACTACTTTAGGACAAGCAAGAAGACAGGCAACACAATTGTAAAAAATTCAGTGCATGTAATTCTGTGATGGGCAATCTGATTTTTGAAATGCATAGGAATCCCTTCTTAGAGGATGCTTCATATACTACCAAAATCAAATCCAAAAATTGTTGCCATTTTTTGCGGAAATAAAAGTAAAGATTAGGCATGACCCTTATGTAATTGGATCTCCTTATAAGTACATACCAGTAACACCAGCTCCCAGCAAGAATACTTCTGCTTTACATAATCTCACAGGGGTCTCCCCTGTTGATCGGACTAATCTGAATCCGACATGTTGAAAAAAATGTCTACGGAATGCAGAGCGAGTGAAAGGAGACATTGCATCTCCTGTAGTTATCCATGATCCTCCCTACATAGATGGAGAAATTGTATTGTAAAACCTACAAATGCAGAGCATGAGTGATTAATGTTAACATTGGACATACCATAATCATTGTATGTTGACCATCGAAATATGTAGTGGAGTAGTCATTGTACAGGTATGATGTTTTGAACCCAGGAAGGCCATTGAAATCATCCTCAATCCATTCCCACACGTTACCATACATGTCATGCAATCCAGTTGAGTTTGGGGGAAACAGGTTTACAGGCTACATTTGGCAACACTGTAATCAAGATAATTCAATATGCTTCATTGGAAACGCACGGTGCATGATCCATATTTCAAGTTAATATTTGCCTGAAAGTTCTGGTTGTGAAGTACATCAACACTTGTACCAGTAGAAGTCTAATGTAAAAGATGAGAGGGATTACATTTTTAAATTTTCCACTGTTTGGTACTACCCCTTCGCCCCGCATGCGATGATGCTCTGCTTCAGTTGGAAGACGATAATCAGGTCCTTTCCAAGTGCAAAAGGCTTTGGCTTCATGGTAGTTTATTTCAACAGGCCAGTCCCAAGGCATGTCAAGAACATCAAACATGGCCCGGTATCTACACATCATGTTACAAAATAGGACATTTGATGTGCATCAGAAGGTGATTACTTGTATGGCTCCTCTATTGTGAGTTCATCTGCCTGAAGGTTGCAGTGACTAAAGCACGACAGGTCAGATCCACAGCCAGAGATACACCCCTCACTGCAAACCCAAAATGCAGGGTGCTTTGCCTGCCAAAATTGCACCCACTTCCACCCTGTGCATTAAGAATTTTTTGGAGAAAGAAAATATGAATTAGAATTCATCTCTCTGTCTTCATGTATGAAGATAGAGATATGCAAAGATGTGTAAAGGAGAGGATACATGTACGTAACAAATAAAATGTCAACACTTGATGAAAAAGGTTACCTTCCCTTGTCCACACATCACTGCATGAGTAAGCTCCAGATCTCACAAAATCAATGAAATCTCTGTTTGTCACAAGGTATTTGCTACAATTAAACTCTGGAACTCTGTAGCAAAGCACACATTCAGTGAAAGGATAGGTTTAATAGAACTTTGAAGCACTGTATGGACACACATGTATAAGACCAACTCAAAATTCAGTGTGCCATTTTAAGCATTTAGGGTACTGTTAAAAACATGTGGTTTAGCATGATTAATTTACCCCACTTATGTGTACATGAAGATTGTAATTAAATCCATGTATCTGAGAGAATCATGAAATATGTCATTATAGGTTTGATATAATTACAATTGCTTTATGTATGGTCTGTTACTATACATCTGTATATAAGGATACAGACTGTGGATCAATTTGTTATCCAACCAAGACCAAGACTACATTTGCTAGTAAAGCTAGCAAGGCATGTGGTATTGACATTTCATGACACAAGGGAACAGCTTCAGATAAGTAGCAGACTGTGGCTTACTCTAATTCACATTGCCACATTACAGACAATGTTGCCTCTAAGTTGCAGCACACATGTATGGACCTCATGTGTAGCATTCAATTTGTCTTTCAGATACTGGTACAGCACAAATTAAGATGTCGATTGGTGCAGGTACATGTAATAGATGGTAATTCTGTAATCTAATAAAACACTGCCGGTGATTACCATAAGTGCAACTGCTCTCACAATGACAACTGGAAACAATTTTGTTATTTAAGTGATGTACATATAGCTCATCTTAGTGGTAACTTTAAAGAAACAAAATACCCCTATTCATAGATGATTTGCCTTGGCATGAATTGAAAAAAATAATAATCGCAATACTTGTTGCTATAATTGTGATTTTCTCCATTGCAGATCACGATCATTGAGAGCGCGATTTTTTCCCAACCAGGGACCCTTGCGTGGTTGCAGAGAAAAGGGTACAAGTTGTATTCACTTTGGTTTCCCCTTCAAAATGTTTAGAGTATGTGGAAAAGATGAACTTATTTAAACTGTTCACCGGGAAAATGAACAATTGTAATCATAGTGGTGGTATACATGTATTGTTGGTATTATTATTATTGTGTGTGCATGCTTGCAAGCATTGCTGCATAGGACAGAAGGACTTACCTTTTCAAAAGTTCTCCATACTCATTGTCCCAGCCAAATGATGGGAATGTAATCGGTTTTCCCATTTTTACCTCACCAGCAGGCAGGGTGACAAACTCATTAGGGCCAGCTGGTTTATCTGGATTGCAGTTCTCATGCATTGTTTTTTATTTTCTCACACAAAAATTCTTACCAGCATATTTGGGTCCATATTTCCAGTTGAGAGGTCGCTGTAGCATTGTGACTGGCATCTGCCTCAATAGCACAGAGGATGTCTCCATATGTATTCTGTGGACCAGAAAAAAGAATTGTGAACAGTTGAAACACTTCTAAACAAACATAGCTCCATTCATGCATTGTCATGGATATGAAATACATCTTGTGTAAGAGACTCTATAAAGTATTCAAGCAGACTTGGCTGGCCTAAGCATTTAGACTATAGACATGAAAGTCTATTCCAAAAGTGAGAAGTACTTTATAAAATTGCTAGTATTATTTGTCAGAATGACCTTTCATGTTCAATTGCCATGAAAAGAGACCACTGTTTAAAAGATACAAAAGATAAACAATGGTATGTAAAATACAAAGATATCATCTGACCCAAGGATTCTCCATTGTAATAGGAAGCTCAAGAGGAGCTGTTTCAATCAGTTTGCAAACTAGGTCATAGACTTGTTTTCTATATTCAAGCACATCCTTCAGGGCGGGCCACATGTAGGCACCACCAAGGCGATAGTTTTCCTGCATTGGGGAGAGGGTAAGGTAAGGAAGTATTGGGCCTGCTCCATTGGCATCCATGCAGTGCTAACTGTATCATCCCATGACATTTCATCCACTCCAGTTTCAAACATTGCTTCAAAAGCAGGATTGATTCGTGTCTACGATAAAGAGGACAACACTTCATATAATACAAGTAATCAAAATAGCTGTGTACATGTGCATGTATTTTCATATGGTGGTACGCTTAAGCGCTAAAACTGTATGCAGTCAAAGTTAAAGCTTTTATACCTAAGGTACATAATGTGTACAATGAGGCACAATACACAGGTGCACATCATACAACACTTTACAGAGGCAGCATTGCCAGGCTGAATATAATGGTATGTAGCATATGGCTATGTTGAGAATGCATAACACCACACTGTGCCATATGGACAATTGCAAAGATTAGAGGAATTTCTGTTCCAGAGGGTTTTGTATGATGCACAACACTTCTAGCCCAGGCTACATGTTACTTTTACTTAGGCTAGCAATTGACAAGCAATCAATACTAATATGAAAATATATCACTATCATCTTCATGAAAGCAATCAAGTGCATATTATTTTATAGGTAAGGGAAGGTGCCTCTTTGTGAACAACAGTAGAAACAGGAGTAACAGTTGTGGACTATAGCAACAGCTAGAACAGGAGTTATGGGCTGCTGAAGCTAGAGTCATGGCCCATGCAACCCTTGCGTGCACCTGCTACACTCTAACTCCTCCCCCTGCTCCACCCCAATTCTTGCCCCAACTCCTGCCCTGTTCTGTGTGAAACATCTAGATTGAAATATCTATAACTGATCAGTGTGATGAAAACTAATTACTGACTGCCGTTGAATAACCACAAAGTACAGGCACATGTAAAGCAAAAATTAAGGCAGGCTGATTTATTACATATTGAGGTTGAGCAAAAAATTGTTGCTAAGAAACTGGATTCACATTTTACATTCAGGGGCTTTGATCCGTGTACTGTCATGTAAAAATTGGTCTGGCCAAAAAATTGTCTGAGCAGACCACTTTCTCCTGCCAAAATTGGCAACCAAAAGTGGTCCAGGTGTAGTAACTTGCAAGAAACAGCTCTTTGCCTTGTAAAGGTTGTGTACTGTATGGGAGACACGACAAGACATTTTGCAAATCTGGTCTATCCTGGACGACTTTTGTATGCCAAAGTGGTCCGGATGCAGGAGCTATGTGAATTTCATCTGTTTACGATCCACTGTATATGTAGTGCATCAAAGCCAAGGCTAAGTATAAATAGATTGCAATGTTATAAAACAGCATAATTAACTGCAGTATAAATGTGCCAAAATAGACTTGCACCATAACTCATCACTTCACGTGTGGAAAATATGGGCGACCATTTAGAGCAGTCTGAAGATGATGGAGGCACTTCAGTCACTTGTGATAAGAAGCATTGTTTCAATACAAATCAGAAAAGTGGTATCCATCTGGGTATGATGACACTTTCAAAAAGGCACCTATACGTTTGTTATTCAAGAAGGGGTCAGTTTAGAAGTATGCTGGATGTTGCTATTGCAAAACTCACAACACATTTGCATTTGCAAGTTGTGGAAGTTCAGTTCATGAGAACCTGCCGGGAGCAGCTTAAGATACTAGAAGCTTGTCACTCTGATCAAAGATATTATTATTTAAATTCAAATAGACACACCCCAGTGATATGTCAGCAAGCAAATTGCAGAACAGTATCACAAACACCTCACCACTGAATCCTGTGTCTACAAAAAGAAACAAGTATATCCTAACAATGTTGATGCTGTTACACTACCTGAAAAGAGTGCTTATTATGTTGCAGCTTAATTATTTTTAATAGTATGCACCTGTATTTTGCTGAAAGCAGTTTATTTATGTTTATATACAGATCTTCATGAGGATGGGGATTCTGAAGGTGTTAAACATTGGCAATAATTTGGGGGATAAAACATTTTTACACCACCATACCACCCACAGGTTTGTGTATAGAGGGGCATTGTACATGTACATGTAACATGCAGCATAATATTAAGTCATTGTTTTTTTATTGTGAGTACAGCATGTTAAATTATGATGCTTAAATATGCGCAGATTCTGTTTTGTAAACGCATACAAATTGCCTTGATAAAAGATATAATCAGACACTTCTGAACATGTTAGTGAAGTTTGTGTACGATAAGAAGGTGCTTTAGGATGAATATTTGGATGCCTGTATATGCCTACAACACATCAGTTCATGAGTCAACATCATACTCTCCAGATATCTGACTGAAAAGAAATTAATACTTGTTGTAGTCTAACATGTTATCTAAATGAGTAACATATAGGCTGGGTGCAAATAGGGACTAGAATTTACAACAGTATTTGCACATACTTACTTTTATAAGACCGGCCAACAGTAATTTGTTTATAAATAGGGTTGCTGTATGACCAAAGTAAAAGATAAGTGGGAGACGAAGTCGGTCTGGGCACTTATATATATCTCCTTCAACTGTATTGAGAGAGAAAGATTTTCATCACAGAATGCACACTTTGTTGCATGTATACTGCTTACAAATTACAGTGGAATAAATTCCCTCATCCAAGCAATAGGTGTTGTCAAAGTACTCCTTAATTTCCCTGTATGTGTAGTAAACACACACATCTGTGTGCATACACCCAACTCGACATAGCACTCGTGACCTGTGCGTGACGTGTACATATATGGTGTATATGTACAATTACTTGTGACACATTTCAATAGTGGCTGTATACATTACGTCGAGTCTCATACGTGCCATCATGACCTGAACTTGCGCATCTGTGTCATGAGTCATGTCTCACTAATTGTGCACAATTTGCAAGTGGAATGTCTATAACAATATAGGAATTGTGTGAGATCGTCGATGGATGACTGCTGGATACATAAATCAAAAAAGAACACAAAAGAGCTAAGTGACTTTTATTCAGCTTGTGACTTCTCAATAAGAGTTGGTTTCATCTTAATCACATACATTCTCAACAGCTAGCCAGTAGGGCTGGCTAGCAATAGCTTTTCAGTAACTAAACTGCACATCTTATTGAATATGAACCAAAATCTCTCTGTGCTACAGTGTAGGTACAGGCATTTTTTATCAAATGCATTATTATTCAACAACATTTGATATTGCGCGGTATTTGCAAAAAGTTATAGCAAATCACTTTGGCCTCTTGTTTATAAAAAATGCTTTCGAACAGTTAATGCTACAGTTTCTAGTTGTCTGGAATGGATCTGCACTCTTTGAAAGACCAAAATATAGAAACATAATTTGGCAGCATGATTGCAATTTCTAGAATCGAGAGATATGAAAACGTGAGCCCTCGAAATCTAATGTGTTGATTTCCATACTCAGGGCCATAGACAACTTTTTTTCATTGGGAGTGCTGAAGAATGGAAAGGCGGGGGAAATATAGTCAATTAGTCTTTTGCAATAAGTAATTATGTACAAATCATAGCAGAAAATATAGAAGGCAAAATATTACACAACCTGTCTGTAAATGTACTGCCTGCTTGAATAAATTTGTTTCCGATCACTTAAGGTCTACTAAGAGGCCTCGTGAATATGTAATGATGCACCAGTTCAGTCTGTTTAGGTTCATTGCACTTCTCAGCCATGAATGGATGGCATTTAGATTTTTAGACCCTCTCCTCGGACAAAGCAGCACACATTTTTCACTTATATCCGTTGATTTTTAGGAAATCATTGCTGCCATATGAATTGCATGGTGATGGCATACAGACCGACAGCCCATATTCATGTTTATTTAATTTTGCAATTGCCTTTTGCTGAACCCAGTCGAGGAGAACAGGATGCCCTATTACTGGAGTTCGATTTTGAACAGCCATAATAGCACAATAACACTATCATCTTCTTGGACCATGGGCATGCTTACAAAATTTGTCAAGCCAAACATTTTCAATCCATTGGTTTAAAGTGTGGATGGCTTGATGACCAAATCAAGATTTCAAACCAATATTTCTAAACGTAATATATTTGTTTCTGGCTTTGTAATTCTCAGTAAATATAGTTTCCTTGGTAGAGATCATCTGACCTTAAATATGGTCATAATGAATTTTTGTTCATGTGTGGGTGGAATGAAGGGCCAGGCATACTGAAGCCAAGTTAATGTAATTGGTGTAATATTTCAAAGCTACATGGTCACGTCCCAAAAATACTTTGGTAGCTGTTAACACCTATTTGACATGGTGAGATGGATCACGGATGTTGTGCATGGGATGGAAAGCATATACGACTGTAGGTTCAAATCGCATTTGGCAAACCGTTTTTTTTTCCAATCCTAAATGACTGGTTCAAACTCCAAACCAATATACATTTTAAAGAGTATATGTGCATTGTATAGGAACAGTACCATGCGTATTGCATGTAGAATGTTGTGACCCAGAAGTACGCTTAAATTTAGGCTGATTGGGTGTCAGTGGCAGGACACGTTGAGTACATGAATGTAAGTATATTATATATATATTATTATAATATATAATTATAATTATAATTTTAATCATAATAATTATATATATATAATAATATATACGGCCATCTATGTAGAAGCACATTAATTCGTAGAACTCTCACAATCTCCAATAACAGGTAGATGCATATGGTAGGCTATTGAGCAAGTACCAGTGCACATCCATCCATACACGTATAACGTAGTTGTATGTTTCTGGGATTGCAACAGACCACGCAACGTCTTAGAGCTCACAGGAACTGGCATCCGATTGCTGGCGATATGAGTTGCGGTAGCGCATTCTATAGTCCTAGTCCATGCAGGACTTCAGTTTGAAATACATCAAAGTGGACATTTAAGCACACTTTCTTTGCGGAGGCACACACGTACAATCGAGCAATGAACAACAAAAGAACAGTTATAAACCGAGAACGAGAAGTCAATTTTAAAAATATATTTTATGCGCATGATTATACACATACCTGTAATTCAACTTCAAGCTACACCATCAATACAAGAAAACCGCAATTTTTTTTTTTTTAATGTGTCCAAAAAATTTGGGGGTGCTTCAGCACCCCCAAGCACCTCGTTGTAGTTCCAAAAAGGACTCTTTATAGGTATGCAATAATTGTCCTCCATTTTGTTCCACATTATTATTGCAGGATTATTAACACTTTTGAGGTCCATTCAAAAACTTGCTTCGTATAGGGTTACGGGATGAAATGGGAGAGAGTTCTTTGCTTTGCGTCATAGTTCGAAGGTTCGTTTTCATCCTCGTGTAGATTTCAATAAAAACTTACTTTACCAAATCTCATTCACTATTGGAAAAAGTGCTATGACTTTACCGTGCAAAAACACCTTGATCGGGATAGCGGACATCTTTGAAAGGTTTTGGACATTCAATGTAGTGTATAACCTTGTATTGTACAAAATTTCATAAAAATCTATCGATGCGAAGATACTGTTTTTTCGCCCGGAATTCGGTCGGCCGTACATGTATACGTAGTGTGTACATGCACTAGCGTCATGTATTTCCCTATGAGTATATATTGTTATTAATGTTATGGAGCCACAAAACACTATATCGCTTGCATAGTGAACCTTTAACAGAATAATTTGAAAGGGCATCTATTAACTTGCCTTTACTGAAAATTCCATCCCGATATGGTGTACGTTGCAAAAGTTATGTGGGATTTAAAAGAACATACTTACGGACGCACGTTATAATGAAATCCCATACTAAAAAATTTATGCTTTTTTTACGCTTTAAAACGCTATATCTTCCGTATTTTAAATAATAAACTTATGATTTTGGTATCATTAAGTATGGTTTAATGTGCTCGTCACATATGTGTTATTATCTCTGTGATTTAAACAATTTGAAAATTTTTGCAACATACCTACTTTTTACAACAATTAACTGACTCAGCAATCGGTGAGATAGATAGATAGATGAAGGTTTCAAGAAGCTTAAGGTTGTGCAGAGGAATATTTGGCAGTTTTTGCATTGACTATATTATAACCTCTTGGCATGGCTGCAGCCGTGGCTTTCGGATTATTATGTGCTGATATTACGCTAAAGTTTCCTAAATCAACTTCACAAGCTTACGCGGGAGGGGGCACATTCACCCTGCATGCATATCTCCATTTGTGACCTTCCGCCCTCTCTGGAACTTGTTTATTCACAAATGCATTGATTTGATGTACTCCTTCAGTGGCATGTGCTTCACACCGAATGTTACACACGCATGACATATACCGCCATTCAGGTAGCGACTCTACATTGAATGAATAGTTCAAAGTAACTGTCCCGTTGGTAATACCGGTTACGTCATACTAATGACGTACTATAGTACACAAAGTGCGCTAATTCCCCTTAATTTCATTTTTTTTTTTTTTTTTCTTTTTTTTTTGGCGGGCTCCGTGCCCCTCTCCATCCTCCTTCTCTCCCTACCCCTGAATGGCCTAACGGGTCAGTAAAATGTACTCCAATAAAACACATTTGACGTGTCAATCTGTCATGAACGTTGCGAAACGTGTCCCACGCTTGTGTTCATGTGTCGATACGTTTAACCACATCACGAGTGCAAAAAAAACCAGTCGTGTACGATGTGTACGTGTGTCAAGTCGCGTCTATGCAGTGTATGCATTGTAGCCATATAAATACAAGCATGTATGCTAGGCCATAGAAAACATACCTTCTGCTACACTTGCTGAGGTCACACGGTTGTCGAGAGAGGCACGAAAATGGCTCTCCATGGCCAGCCAAAAGAGGGCTGAAAAGTGGTTCCGACATGATCCTGGCCTGCATGGTAGGACAACTTACTGATGATTTTAGAACTAGCTTATCTTTAGCTTTATCAGTATAATTCACGTCAAAAACACTATTATTAAAATCTATATGCATGTGACTGTTAAATTACCTATTATAGGTCTTCGTTCATCTATATATTTTATGCATTTTATTTCATCCGGCAGAGTTCTATACCCACTTTTTTCTCTAATCGAACTGAATATGCAATGGATTGCGACGCCAAGGTTGACCCAACAGTAAATGAAGGACGTCTGTGTATCGAATACCTGACGAGTCCTACCGAGTACCATGGAGAGGATGTAATAATGGGACTGTCAGCAAGCCAAAAGAAAATACCAAGCCGCTATCTGTACGACAATAATGGTTCCCAGCTGTTTGAAGAAATCTGCCAGCTACCAGAATACTATCCTACACGAACTGAATCACAAATTTTGGAGGAAAATGCTTCACGTATTGCGGCGATCACGGGCGCATGTGAGTTAGTCGAATTTGGCAGTGGCAGCTCAATAAAAACAAGACTCCTTCTGGACGCATACCAAAAGCTCAACCTTCCACTACATTATTGTCCGATCGACGTAAGTGCTGCAGCTCTAGCGACGAGCGCGAGTGACCTACTGTCACGTTATGGGACACTCAAATTTCACGGCTTTGTGGGTACCTACGAGCAAGCTTTGCTGCAGCTGAAACAGCCCGTGCTACCCCATCGTATGATCGTGTTCATTGGAAGTTCGATTGGCAATTTCACAACAGATGAATGTGATCATTTTTTGCAGCACGTTGTTGATGTCATGCAGCCAGGAGACTACTTTTTATTAGGAGTAGACCTAGATAAGAACAAGGAGCAACTAGAGGCCGCTTATAACGACGCTCAGGGTGTCACGGAAATGTTTACCAAAAACGTACTGAATCATCTTAATTCGAGATTTGGTGGTAATTTCGGTGTCAGCAGATTTCAGCAATGGTCATATTACAATCAGCAGGATCGTCGAATTGAAATCTACCTCAAAAGCCTATCATTTCAAAGGGTGGAACTGATCCAATTGGGTCTCACGGTGGAAATCAACGACGGGGAAACTATCATGACCGAGATTTCTCGCAAATTTGACCTACAGCAGCTGAAAGCAGAGTTAGAAGCCAAACGACTCATCTGCATGGAAATATGGACTGATCCGAACACTTGGTGCGCAGTAATTTTTTGCCGGCTGATGAAGAATTAACGTATACATGACAGGCATAAAAAAAAACTGTAGTAGTGTTTTGAAATACATGCACCGCGTTACATGTATTTATGCAGGCATATTACCCACGATACTCATGAGTTACATACTGGGGCAAACCGACACTGTGCAGAGTGTCATGGGACCCCTGCTAGGCAAACCGACACTGTGCAGAGTGTCATGGGACCCCTGCTAGGCCAATTACAAGTACATGTATATGAAATGCCAATTAGTATAATGTAATCCGATTGCCTGTATGTGTTGAAGATCAAGCTGCCACTCAGACTGAACAGTTACTTTGAACTGTTCAATACATAGAGTTGCTCTACTTGAATGACGTACCGACGGACCCGTGCATGCGTGTCACCGTGTGTAACGGCCCGGGTGAAGTGCATGCCAAAGTGCAGGGGCCTTCGTACGGTGACACAGGAGGTAGCCTCGTCCCCTGGCCCTGTTTTATTAAAGTTACGGGGGTGAAAAACAGGTTTTTCACCCCATAACTTTAATAAAACAGGGCCTGGGGACGAGGCTACCCACAAACATTGCACGTAAGTTAATAACATTTAAAACACAAAATATTTCTCATTGTTAAAACGTTCACAAAACATCGCTCGAGTTATATATGTTACATGCAAAGCGTGGATTTGCGCAATCCCGGGATTGTCCTGCGCAAACCCTGGATCCATGGTTTGTGGTACCTATACAATCCATGAATTGGCCGCGCAATCCTGGGATTGCTCGTGCGCAAAGCATACATGTAGATCAGGACAATCCTGGGATTGCCCTGCGCAAAGCATAGATCAGACATGTCTGTAATATATTCAGTTAATTAGCGATGGGTAACGACATCCACATTACTTTATATCAAATAACATGCGTTTGCATGCAGTACAAATAAAAGTGTACAAATACAATTGTTCTCTACTGATGAGACACTGAGCACAATGGTTCAGAACTCTTGAAAATGTGGTCAGGTTCATTACATCTTGATAAGCAGTTCTTCATGTCTAGCTCCCTTTGTACAGTTGCTTGGCAAACCTCCAATAATGCTACCAAATATGAAATACATATATCACTTTTTCCTCACCATCACCAGTATCTGCAGAAACATATGGAGACAAATTATTACATCAAGATTTTAATTGGCCTTGCATCAGTGTATAAATTACTTAATTTCATGCCAAACAGCCCAAGACTAATTTCAATCATTTCTCTTTCCTCAAGTCCTTGACTTTGAGGATGCTGGTCTGTCACCAAGAATGGTCAAGTCACTAGGCCAGTTGTTTACAAAATCAGCAATTAAAGTGCTCCCATTATTTTTGCATATAGGTAAAATAAGATATAAGCAATTAACTGATTTGGTGCAAGGTGTTCCAGCTAGGCCACTTCCTTGCCCCTCTCCTCTGATTGGCTTTGAAGAGCAGGATTGGTCCATACCTATCCAATCATCAGTGATTAACCTTGTAGATAAAATCACAACTTGAACACGCACTTGAGGCTACAATATAGGTTAGTACTTTAAATCCTGATGTTATATATGATGGATTTTAGTGGCACTGACTAGATTTTGCTGTAGTGTTTTGAGAGCTGGAAAGGAGACACTTGCAGGCTTACAAACTGAATATCCACACCCGCAGAACATGGAAGACATTCAAAGAGTGCTGAATCTATATTTGAAAAAAACATACATACATACATGCATGTATAACTATGAAAATAACAATTTTCTCTGTAGACCTCGTTGTTGACACTGTCATAAAAAATCTTCCACATACACCAATTTACTAACACGGCTAGCAAGATGGTGTCATTAGAATCCTGCAAAGATTTTTTTTTAATGACGAAAAATACTTGTTACATGTTTCTAATGCTGGCTGGTGAACAGAGCACATAACAGAGTCAGCGTCCAAGTGCAACTTCACCCAAAACTTCAAACGGTCGGTACTAGTCTCATTTATAGCGCAACTACCCAACAAACTACCTCCCTGATTTCCTTTTTGACAAATACGGCTGTACTTCAGTTTACATGCATACTTTTTAACTTCAAATTATGTATCGTGCGTGATAAGCCGGTGTCACCCCGTCCCTAATTTACCGGAAATCTGGGGACCCCGTCCGTGAAAATAGGGATCCCTTATATAATTCTCAGTGCACATGAACAGAAAACACGTTTTATGATCAGTGGAGAGCGACGTGACGAAAGATGGACGGTTTAGCTACCATCAAATATCTTCCTATCTTTCAGATGGCCAATACCCGCCTGGGTTTTCTAAAGCAGATAAGTCAGTTGGGTTTACGAAGGAGAGCCAAAAGCAAAAGGTTCCGACCTTTATTACTGTGGTGCATGGAGGGGAGAAGTACATATAGTGTGTTTGAAATACAATCTCATTTTTATTGCACGTGTGCGGCGATCGACTGTAGTAGACAAGAGTGATCGTGTTGCCAGTAATTGTATATGGCGTTGAGACTAGTTGTGGAAGATACGGAGCAACGGCGGAAAATTGTATCGATTCAGTACCCACGAGGCCAAGTAGGAATGGATTTGATTGGGCCACTGACTGAAACACCACGCGAAAACAAGTACATAATTACGTTGACAGACTACTTCTACACTTACTGCATTGTTTTAATTTGAAACAGGCATTATAACACAATTTCCAAGTACACACAGAACAAACGCCTACTCAGTACAGATACGACTTTCACTCACTATCGTGATTAGCGGGGGCCCATAAGCTGGATTTAAGCGAAGCCACTGAGCCTTTTACAACCATCACAAGAAAGTGTTCTATTGAGGGTATCAATCGATCCGCTCTTAATAATGCCTACCACACAAGTAACTTACCGTCTTGAAAAGCCCAAATAGGTCGGAGACCCAGACTGGATAGACCAACAGGTTATCTTAGGCACTTGAACATTTTTTTTTTTTCAAATCGCATCAAATGCGGCGATTTTAATATCAAATGAAAGAGGAAAATATGTGCATTAAAAAGATACCTTATTTCTATTTATAGGTGCAGTATACGTATTTCAGAAGTTGCGGCATTTCAAACACACTTTTTGGCATGTACGCGGTGCATGTGTAATGAACTGGTGTAATGAACTGACTGTAATTGCTAACTAGCGAATGATTAACCGGACAGATCAGGAGTATTTATTGTGATGCATTGCTGTTTAGAGTATGTCTTCTTACTGTGCAAAACCTGATCAATGTAATATTATTATATTGGTGTCAGAAGTGTTGGGGCCATCCGTGTACAGAATTGCAGATGGTGATAACCCGAGAAAGCAGAAGGTGGTCCACTTTAACAGGTTAAAGCCGGCCCCTGCACCGGCACCTGCAAAGGCCACACCATCACCGGAGGTGGTCATATACTGGTACCAGGACAACTGGCAGAACCTGAAGGTCTTCCCGATGGAGCAAGAGAGCTGGATGGTCTGGAGGGTCACCCTCCTAATCTAGCCCCTGGTCCGAATCAAGCAGCTAGAGATTATAATAGGGATATCCCACCTCCTCATGCCCAAGTTGAGCCAGAAGATATACAGCCTGTCAATATACCACCTGGGCCAAGACGCTCAGCCAGACTAAGAAGGCCAGTGGTGCGTTACGGAGACCCTGTGGAAATCCCAGAGACTATCACTGACGAAGACTTGTTTGAGAGTGAGGACACAGTCTCCTAGGAGAGGGAGTAGTGTAATGAACTGGTGTAATGAACTGACTGTAATTGCTAACTAGCGAATGATTAACCGGACAGATCAGGAGTATTTATTGTGATGCATTGCTGTTTAGAGTATGTCTTCTTACTGTGCAAAACCTGATCAATGTAATATTATTATACATGTGATGCGAGAGGGAAGAAAAAATTGTGACGGTTTGACTTTTTCACGGTTTTGCTACAGTTGTTGCAACACAAATAGTTAGTAAGCCAAACATTACTATCATATGGAGTACACATTTTTAATTACTAAAATGTAGTATAGGTACGTTGATCTCTAGATCACCAGTAATATAGTGTACTACAAATTCAATCATATCATTGTAACGTTTTCTCCTTATTCCTCAGTTTCTTTGTATTTCCAATAGGTAACTGTAACTTTAGGTGTTGTTGACTTTCTGGAGTATTTTATACATTGATAACATGACCTTTGTCCTGCTGGCTACCAAACCACAAGTGTTCACACTGAGTAGAGCCCATTTTCAGAAGTACAAGCCATGCATCATCTGGTCATCAGTTAGGTCTGAAAACTCTACAGACAACTCAGATTTGCCCTCTGCGTTACACTATTTAACTTCTTCTGTAGTATTTTTTGGAATGTAGCTTGGCAGCATATTCTTCATGTATTTCTATACCTTAATTGTTTTGTACGAAATTTTATAATATTGTCTTGCTCATCTTCAGTTTTGTTAGAAAGCTAATTAAGAGGATTTGATAATTTTACTTGCAACATTCCCATGCAAAAATCCTATTGTAATGATAGGTACTTAGCAAACATGTTATGTGCCGATGCTGATAATGTTTGAGCAGCGATGGCTGGAGGAAGGTTGGCTTAGCTACCTTCAATAATATAATATTACACTTTCAATTGATGCTCAATAACATCTACAACAGCCTTATAGCAATATATCAGCCAAGATTCTTTCTCTGAAACACTAAGTACAGCACTTCGCAGACTGTGCAACACATGTACTTCATCTGAATCTTCATCTAGTGAAATACCAAACACATCATTCTTCATGTCAAATACCTTGCAGTTGAGGGCAGTTTCTTTAAAAAAGATACAAATTTGGCAAACAGGTCTTATCATTTGTGATGCTTTCATGATCTTTTGATTTGCATGCATGCAGTTGTTGCATCCATGGACCAGTTACCAATTTACCTATAATACCATGCAAGCTAGTGTTTGCATTGTTTCTTAGATCCTTTTGCTATGCTGATCATAAACTATCTGCTAGTTATTTAAGAACAGATCTGATAGTGTGGCAAAAAGGCAGTAATGCGACATGCTTTATTGTTCCCCCCCCCCCCCCCCCCCCCATCTTTACTACTAATGCATTTTGGTTCATCTCTTTCTACTAATTGACTTTGTTCTGATAGAAGTAAATCAGTCATAAGTTGCTTCAGCTTATGATTCTGTTCATTTCTGTGCAAAAGAATTCGAAGCTTTTGTTTAACTACTCAAAGCATAAATTCAAATGCAGAAAACACTTCTTAAAGCATATTGGTCTTTTCAGATAAAGGGTGCACCTGTCGCCAGTATCAAACGAATAGACACATCCCATCGTATGACCCCTAGCTTGCGCATCAACCAAAGTTGATACCATTTTAAAGGCAGCTAGATTATGACCCTTCCTAAGTGGTGAAAACGTATTTTTCCCTGCCGCTTAAAATATGAAGAAAGTGTTCAATGTCTAAAAAGTACCTATTTTTCAATGTGCATAGGTAACTAGATGAGGAAAATACGATCTGTTTCGACAGTATCAATTCATAGTACACTTACTCAACTACCATAGGAATACAGCTGAGTTCAAAATTGCAGATAAACAAACACAAACAGGGGCGGATCCAGGATTTCCCCCCCCCCCCCCCTTATATCCGCCCCTGACAAACAAGCTTTCTTTTTCGCACGGTGCACACGTACACCTTCAATAGACAATTCCAGTCACAATTTTCATCGCGCTATTAGATCATCGTTTTTAACGCGATAACATCTCCATCAAAGAACTGCATGCTCAGAGCGCGAGGGGGGGGGGGGGGGGGGGGGGGGGGGGGATACGCCCATTGCATTTTCACGTGTTTTTGTATCTTTTTTGTTTCGTTTCGGATTTACACGAGAGTAGCATTGATATAATCCTCCCAGCTAAAGAACTTCACTGAAATCTCACACATAATCGCTAGACACTTGTAAAACCGTCAGTGAGAGATTTAACGTTTAACCCCCTAGTGGTTATTTCCTATTGCTAACCGAATTAGGAAATAACCACTAGGGGGTTAAACGTTAAATACGTAACTGCCCGTTTTACAAGTGTCTAGCGATTATGTGTGAGATCTCAGTGAAGTTCTTTAGCTGAGAGGAATATATCAATGCTACTCCCGTGTAAATCCGAAATGAGAGAAAAACATGTGAAAATGTAATGGGCGTAGGGTGGTACCCTTTTTGACCCCTTGTCAAAGCAGATTCGTAATTCTCTCGTTAAGCTGACGATGGGGTCCATACAGTTTTTCTTGCCCCTCCCTCAGCTCAGAGTAACAATTTTTTTTTCCAAAGCCATCTTCTACTCGATTCTTCTTCCATGCATACATGCCTGTTAGATGCATGCTTTACTGAGATATCTGACTGACATGCATGAAACAAATTAAACAAATTTAATTCGTCGTATAGAGCTTTGCAGGCCCGCCTGCAAATTAAATTGTAGTAAGTGTGTGGTATGTAAAACTAATTAAAGGCTATATAACCTTTGATGAAATGATCAACGCATACAAGCACGTAGACTTGGTTTTGTGCAACTGCATAGGTGGTAAGAATACTAAGGTCTCAGCCGGTTAGCGATTAATGATTCATGCTCTTCGTTCAGTGAATAAATTCACACGTCTTACTCACTGTCTAAATGATCCAATATTGCAGGTAGCTTATAAAACCTAACCTGCTTTCCGACCATTATTACTAGAACAGCCAACGACCCCACACCACGAAAGCATACTACTCTGTCAAGACGGCGGCTGTTAAAATTCATCGTTTTGTGACGTCACTGTGAGAACCCACTACATATACATGTATTGTGCAAACAAACCATGGATCCAGGGTTTGCGCAGGACAATCCCGGGATTGCACAAATCCACGCTTTGCGCGTAACATATGCATTCGAGTTCACGTAGCCGCTAAGGGAGGAACGTACAAACGTGTCTGGCTGGAGGCATGCACCAAGACCGAGCAGTTGAAGGTACGTACCGGTATGCACTGCGTGTTCACTATGGCTTCAAGCAACCGATGTCCATGCAGGGCTTATCTTAAAATAGACAGCACAAAATACAGGTGTTAATCCCTGTGGATCCCTTATGATACCAAACTCGTGACTCTTCCCCAGCGAAAATCAACATGGACCCTATTGGAAATAATGAGATCTAAATGTAGTTCATGCATGGTTCTAAACTAACGCAAACACAGAGTTCCTTGTTTCACAATGATTCATTTGGAATGCATTGAAGCTAACACATGTTGTTATACACAAACACACATGCACACACACACACACACACACACACACACACACACACACACATATGGAGAAATCAACGGACACGAAAGTTGCGGTTTGTAAATTTTTGGATTTCATTCCGCGGTACGTTCCATAGAGAATGTATGGCGTTTTTACTAACTTGATTATTATTTACTTAACTAACGGACCTGCAACTTTTGCCACCCTCTAATACTACTCTAAATGATGTTTAAATGTAGGCAATTTCAAATTTTATACCTTGTATCGTCCAAAATTCTGGGACCATTTCTGAAAATATGATATTCCATAGACTTGTACAGAAAATGGAAAAAAATCATGCTAATTAAGATATTCAATTAGTTATAACTAATGAACAGAGGGGGGTTAGAACTTTTGCCACCCTCTGAAACAATTCTACAACTATCCAAATAATATAATATATGAAAAAAAGTGGATGTTGTCGTGAAGAATTTGGGGACCATTTTTAAAAATAGTAAATCAGTTTTGGTGCAATAAGGCGCCATTTTTAAATGGCGTTTCTATGTGTTGCCATAGATATTTAGTAAAATCAAGGATATTCCATAGTTAATAAAATGAGACTAGGACATGCCAGCATTTTGCAAAGCTGGAGTCGAGCAGAGGGCGTGGTGGGCCAGGTGCCGCCCCGTGCCGGGGGTAACTACTAGTACATGCCATGGAATACTAAAAGCTTCGAGTCTGTGTTTTCTGCAAGACAGATCGATGTATTGAAATGATGTTAGGCTGCTTACCTCGACCGGCTGCTCAGACAAGAGATGTAGGCCTACACGTAGCTGTAGCTGGATCTGAGCTATCCGAGTGCATCCTGAGGTCTACAGTGGCGACGAGGGTGCATGGGATGACTGGTTGAGTTAATACGTCGAGCGGCTAGAACATTTCTTCCTGGCAAATAAAGTGGAAGCCGAACAGAAAAAGGACGCTTTTCTCGCCTGTATTACATTTGGCCTGCTCCGAGCGCTCGTAGCACCCCAGAAATTGAAAGACCGAACGTACGAGCAACTGGTCGCAGCCTTAACGACACACGTAGCGCCTAAACCTCTAGTCATCGCAGAAGGTACGGTTCCACAAACGGGACAAAAGGAGGGAGAAAGTGTGATATGTGGTATGCAGCAAGTTTGCAGAACTGTGCGTTTGGTGCGACGTTATCAGAGACGCTGAGAGACAGGGTGTTCTTTGGTATGAGGGACGAGGGGGTACAGAAGAGACTCTTCACAAAGGCAGACCTCACTTTTGCCAAGGTGCTGGAGACAACGGAAATAGCGGAAAGGGAGACTAAAGACGCGCAGAACAGTTGCAGAGTGTCACAAAACAGGAACAAGACTGAAGTACATCAAGTGGCAGCACCACCAAGAAGGGGGAGACCGTCAGGCCTAGGGGCTTGCAACAGATGTGGAGGAGCGCATGATACTCAACAGTGCAGGTTCAGAAACAAAGTTTGCAAGAAATGGGGGCAAATTGAGAGGGCGTGTTGTGCAAAGAAAAGGGCAGAAGGAACAGGTGTTGGAAAGGGTGTACCCACTAGAGACCACTCTGTGAAGGACCTAAAGGGGGACGATGAAAGCAAAGAAGAATGGGACAGACTGAAATGGGACAGACTGAAATGGGGATCACTACATGGCCTAGCAAAAGACAAGAGAAATGGAATGAAACAGAGGACAATGGGTAAACGTATATGTATGTGGAGTTCATCATGAATGAACAACTGCTATGTATCAATACAATTGGTTGTACCCCAAATTGTACAGGCCTGTACAATTTTATAGGCCTGTACCACTGTACAGGCCACTACCCCTCCCTGTACACGCCATTACCCTTGTACAGGCCTGCACCCCTGTACAAGCCTGTACCCTTGTACAGTCCTGTACACCCCCCCCCCCCCCCCCCCCCCCCCCCCCCCCCCCCAGTACAGGCCTGTACCCCTCCCTGTCCAGGCCACTACCCCTCCCTGTACACGTCATTACCCTTGTACAAGCCTGTACCCTTGTACAGTCCTGTACCCCCAACCCCCCCCCCCCCCCCCCCCCCCCCCCCTGTACAGGCCTGTACCCCTGTCCAGGCTTGTACCCCTGTACCCCTCCCCTGCATGTACATGCCTTTACCCCTGTACAAGCCTGTACCCACTGTACAGTCCTGTACCCCCCCCCCCCCCCCCCCGCCAGTACAGGCCTGTACCCTGTCCAGGCTTGTATCCCTGTACCCCTCCTTGAACATGCCTGTATCCCTGAGCAGGCCTGTACCCCTCCGTGAACAGTGGTACAGGCCTATACCAGTGGCGTCGGAAGGAGATAAAAGTAGGGGGGGCGCTGATGGTGACGCCCCGGGGAGGGTGCGGGAGGGGGGCACCCCTCCCGCCCAGCTAGGGGGCATGGGGGAGCGCTGTGAGCTCCCCCATCGGGGTCTGGGGCGGAGCCCCAGAAGCCAACGCTTTTTGCGTAAAAAAACCCCTCCAAAAACTACATAAAAACGCGGCGGCCACGCAAGAGGCCTGTAGGCCTTTATTATACATGTATAAATACGTGTAGGCCTACTAAGCCCCCCACAATAAATGGCTCGCATGGCCAGAAATTGCGGACATGAATGATTTGAATTCCGTAATACGCGTAATTAAAAAATTGTACAGAATGTCTATGGAGAATTTCCAACAATCACTCACACTTTTGTGACGAAGTCTTCTAGCTACGTTTGTAGACGTTTAAGTGATAGAGTAGATACAATCGCATACTTTGTATATATTTTGTTCCGTCAAAATGTGCGCGCAGTGAATTCCACACGAGGGTTTGCCTTATTGTGTACTTCTCAATGGCTGACTTGACATTCATCTCTCTTTTTCATTGTAGGTTTGTCGCGTGGACCATCTACTCTTGTTTGTAGGGTGGCCAACAAAGCTAGAACTATCAGGCTATGTACTTTACCAACGTTTTTCTACTTCCCATGTGCACACATAATTCCAAATTCAAGTGTATAACCGCTACTACTTCATCAGTACAATTTAGTCGTATAACGAAGATACTTAATAACCACGTATTAGTTACGATGTACAGGTACTTGGCCCTATTCCACAAAAGGATCTCACATACGTGGCATGGCCAGTCATGCTTGGTATAGGGTATGTGCGCTCATTCAGTCATAATCATTGCTGCCATTGCAATGAGCTTCAATGTTGGTGCCGGGATCTCTTTCCGCTCTGGTAGGCCTATGCTTCCAAGCTAGCAATATGTACGTGTAGTTACTAGTCCTCTGCCTACTGAAAATGAGTAAAACCTAAGTGTTTCTGTTAGTCTGAAACTCAGTAGAGCAGCGATTCTGCCGTAGGCCCCCCCTCCCCCCACCCCCCCACGTCCGTATTAGCCTACGCCGCTACGCATATACCCGATAGCCAGCCGTCATTCCAGCCGCGCCCTGGCTGAAAACTTATCTATGTCTATAAGTGGTCCCAACGCGTGCAAACAGCATATCTTGGGTGTGCTTTAATGGTTCCTTGGGAGCGGGTGCAAACATTCGATGAAAGAAGACCCCGTATATGACCCATGCATGCACTCTGCATGCCATGGTATCCAAACACCAGAGGCTGTTCTCCACATATCATGTCCCACAGTATAGGAAAACAGTAACTGTCTATTGCTGAAGTCAGGTGATATAGTTACATATATAGATGTCAGTTCTCAATTACCCTCCCCCAACCATATGACCTATATATATATATGCATGCACTCTACAATGGTATCTATGCAAGCAGCAGAGGCTGTACGTTATCCACATGTCCCTCAGTACAGGATAATGTGTCTTGGGTGTGTTTGTCAGTTTCATTAATGACTGATGCCTTCTTAAAAATTAGTGTAGTAACCACTTGAACGGACCATGCATGCATGCAGACATAGATTTTCAAGCGATTTTAAATAAATAACACTATACATGTATATATATCTGTATCATCGCAATCTGCATTTGCCATATTTTTGGTTCATTCTGTTCTTGAGAGTGTGAGAGTGCGAATTGAGAGTCATTAGATCACAGTGCGGAACTAGGACTGCAGCAAGAGAAGCTATGCTGCCTCCGCTGGAGACACTATAGTGGTAACAGTTCAATTGAGGGTCTGATGGATCGGATGGTGTTTCTTCGCTGCTAATACCTTACCGTTTATTTGAGGAATGGGCCAACGCTCGGAGTACGGAAACGAACTTTGATTGTCTGGCTAGACCATGCTGTGAATAAGGTCTATAGGTTGTCTGCAATTATGACCTATATATTGTCTCTCTTGTTACTCCTGTACTATAATCAGTATAGATGTTTTGAATGAGCTCTGCATGATGTTGCCTGCAGGAGTTCATAATGTTTGCCTTCAAACATCCACTGGCCTATGAATGTGATAAAATGGTGCATTCCAACAGATAATCATGGCTTTACCACTGTACTTTTGTGCATCTAATGTATAACAACCATGCACAAGAGTTATTTCAGGTTTTTTTTTTACATGTAGCTGTTCGTATGTGTGACGCTTGTTTTGTATATTTTATAAATTATAGATGTACATCTCCTTTAATCACACATGTGTTTCACACAACTGCTATGGACTTCCTATTTTCAACGCATGATATACTACACATTAGTAGCTGTATATGGTAAAATGTATATTGTGGGATCTAGCTTGCTTTAACTTCGAACGCTTTGGCTTAAAACTTACTCGAAAGAAACGGCAAAACACCATGCACTCCATTATCATTCTCGCCTGATGTAGTGACCCCTCGATCGTGTTAAAATACTCAATCGGTTATTGTGATTAGTTCCACTATTGTGTCGCGTGAGAAATGCACGAAATGACTTGGTATCTGGGTTGTAAAAACGCTCAACTAAATTTGCGCATGGTATGTATAGGATATAGTTTTGATAGTGTTTTGGCAACAACAAAAACATGTCAGGACCTGTTGTTATTATACATGCACTAGTCTGGCAAGTATCGTGAAGACTCGTTTTTCTCGTTGCAGATACATAGGTTTGGCACACTATATCGTAGTCTTATACTATTCAGTAGCGGATCCAAGAAGGGGGCACAACGTCAACGGGCCCGTGCCCCCCCCCCCCCCCCCCCCCCCCCCCCCCAACATGTATGTGTACGCGAACATAGCAGAAATGGCCTACACGTACATCTACGTACGTGGTCAGGGCCATGTATGAAACGATTTATCGCGGGACATAATTGTAATTCGGCTCTTACAATAGAAGTACGTATATTACATTAGCCGGCCGTTTAGCGTATGTTATTCAATTTTCCCAGAGATAGCATCTCTAACGAGAGCATGTGTAACGTATCGAAAAGTACCAAAAACCGAGCATAAGCTCCGTGGAGGTAAATAAAGTAAATAACGCCCACGCGTCATATGTGACCATCTACTCAGCCGACTGGTGCCTAGTATTTTTTAAACAAATAAACGGTGAGTTCGGTACATGTGCTATCAACGGCGATGTATCGGCGCATTGAACATATAGAGGCTGAGCTCTTGATCTGTCGCTCCTCAGCCTCGATCTGTAATTACATTTTTAGTGCAGCTTTTACGTACTTTTGGGGGTTTTCTACGCAAAAAAAAGCGTTGGCTTCTCGGGCTCCGCCCCAGACCCCCTAGCTGGGCGGGAGGGGTGCCCCCTCCCCGGGGCGGCCCCACCCCTTGCCACACCCTCACCGGTGCCCCCCCCTCCCAATTCGCCTGTGAGCAGAGTCTCGTGAGCAGACGACACATCAATATTTAGAAGATGACGTAGATCACGCAATGACATACGTTTATGAAATAGTTAATTATGCTCAGTTATAATTAATCAATTTGTCTTGAATTTAGTTAATGGATGCTTAATGTTCTTTTCATGATACTTGTATATTATAATCAGACCGATTTTTAGCGAATACTGAACGTGTTTGGAATTCAATTTGGAAAAGTTAATTTTAGCTAATTGATTTCAATTAATAATTTCTTTTCTTGAAACATGATAAATCATTTAAAAAGGTGAAAAATTTATTGGTGAAATCAGAATTCTCAAATCTCTATCACAACCTTACACATTCACTCATGTCCTCAATTTCTGGCCATGGTGTTTAAGCGAGTTTAAACGAGCGTATTGTCGTAATTATTAACGCTAGCGCTGCTCTAACAAGATTTTGAAGAACGGCGCGCAGCAGAGCTCAGTCGAGATTACGACAATACGCTCGTTCAAACACGAGCCATTTTTTTGGTGGTGGCGGAGGGGGTTAGTATTATTCTTTGCTGACACTTCATCACTGCGATACGCGATCCAACCAGCAATTAATATGGCAGTTAACCCTACGATTGGCAGCTGTTAGCATTATTTGATTCACTGAAATGTTGTACATAACTTTGCGGATGTTCAATCGTAATAGGCACCACATGCAGCGATACTTAGGATTGTGAATAAAATTAACCCCAGCCAATAATGGGGGGGCGGAATGATACGTTCGCCCCCCCTTTATAGCTGCAGGGGGGGCGATAGCCCCCTCTGCCCCCCCGGTTCCGACGCCTATGTATACCTCTCCCTGTACCCTTTCACAGGATTGTACTGCTCTTCATGTCTCTACTCAAAGCATGGCTTTATAACCTCTTCTGTTGTTTTGGGTGGCCATCCCTCCTGAATAGGCTGAAACACCCTAGCTAACACCAGGTCCCTTAATTGTTGTTGTTCTTCGTAATTCTGCCACCTCGACCAGGAGGGTTTGTAGTTGGGAATGTCCCTCCTTCCTCCTCGTCCATTTGTGCCATCTGCATGTCGGCCACCACTGGGAGACGTGAAAGTGCATCAGCATTTGTGTGCTGAGTGGTATACCGCATATACCAATGCAACCGTGCTGCTGTCACTGCTGGTAATCCCTTTTCAGGGTTGAGAATGGACAACAAGGGATGGTGGTCTGTCACCAGTGTGAAATGGGGAGGAACTGTGATGTCCGGAAACATTCAGTGATTAGAGATATATATAGGATCACGTGTGTGTATGTGATTACGTGTATGATTCAGTATAATGAATGAATGGTTGTTGATGTTGTGAGCTATCCGAGTGCATCCTGAGGTATCGAGTGTCTGAGAAACAAACCAGCCTAGGATGCCATTGCATGTGGTTGAATCTTTCACATGTACATGTACAACAGTGCTTTGTTGTGACACCTGCAGTTAAATTAACACAACAGTAACGCTACATTACATCCATAGTGACATCCATGCACATGCACTGTTCCTTCTGATTGTTCCTGCAGCTAGTGAGCGTTGTATGTGAAAAATCACTGACACTTGAACTCCCTGAAATAAAAATGCAGTGATTACTAGAATACACCTGAACACACATATTGCATACTGTAGAAGAGAACAGGTTAACTTACGTCCTTTTCTTCAACCCAATATAAGTGTCTTCTTAAAACCACTTTAAAACACTAGATAAACTATTCTTCCATTCTGGAAAGCATGGTATTATTCAGTTTTATTTTGTTTAAAAAAATTAAAAAAAACCCACCTTTTTCCTTTCACACACAATCCTTTCAGCCGGATAGTACTTCATTTGACATGCGCTATAAGATGAGAGCTGGGGCCAGCGGGGTGAATGGGGATAAGGGGAGGAAAGGAGAGAGGAGGAGCGGGAGTGAAGGGAGGGAGGGGGAGGTAGGGAAATTGATGGGATGAGGAGGGAGGGAGATGGAAGGGGAGGTAAGGAAATTGAAGGGAGGAGGAAAAGAGAAAGTATTATTTGTTTTTTTTTGTACAGGTTGTGGTGGCAGTTTGTATATGCCAAAACATTGAGTGTCTGACGGCTACATGTGTAAATACAATTGAGGGATTCATGAAAGTTTGTGTTATGATGTTCTACTTCCATTGCTGCAGTATTATTGTAGGAAGTCTTCCCTTCATATGTACAGTTAAATGGCATGTTTGTGAACCCTGGATTAATTGACAGAACAGCAAGTGACATGCCACGTGTACACCAGGGGGTAAGTGCGGTAAATCCCTGGTGTTATAGGAAGTACATTCATGTAATGGTGTGCTTCTTGTACACGTAACATCTGTAGCAAATGCATGACTGGAAACCGTAAGTGATACTGGCAGATGTTGCCTATTCCTGCCTCCTCCTCCCTCACGTTCAGCTGATGTGTGTGTGTGTGTGTGTGTGTGTGTGTGTGTGTGTGTGTGTGTGTGTGTGTGTGTGTGTGTGCGTGTGTGTGCGTGTGTGTGCGCGTGCGTGTGTGCGTGCGTGTGTGTGTGTGTGTGTGTGTGTGTGTGTGTGTGTGTGTGTGTGTGTGTGTGTGTACATGTATGTGTGTGTGTACATAAACACCTGCTGATCCTATCTTATTTCTACGTTTGTACAAAGTAACAAAGGCCCAATGTCATGAATTTTGTTGTGTGGCCAGACTGTGCTGATAAAAGGTCTAGGTCTGTACATACAGTGAATAATCTCATGCACAATGCCATGCAAGTTTTGCTGGTTGTCCTAGGGAATAGCTGTGTCCTGGAAGTTCATAGTATGTTAACAGATGTGCAGCACTACTACTTGTGTCCATACATGTATGTACATTTTTGGTGAGCCCCAGGGTTATTCTATTGCCTGTCTACTTGTTGCCAGCTAGGCTTGGAGTACTACAGTTGAGAGCCTTACTGTTGACAGTAATGAGAGCAAGGTACTACATGTAATGCCGTGCATACTAAGAATGAAAACCTTTAGGGAAGGCCAACAGTATAGGGAGAAGGCCAACAGTACTAGGAGAAGGCCAACTGTATAGGGAGAAGGCCACCTATAGGGAGAAGGCCAACTGTATAGGGAGAAGGCCAACTGTATAGGGAGAAGGCCAACAGTATAGGGAGAAGGCCAACTGTATAGGGAGAAGGCCAACTGACCAACAGTATAGTATATAACATGGACATGTACATGTAAGTTGTCAAGGGAGGTGTGTCCATACATGTACGATATGGGCCCATAAGGTTATTCTAAACGGTAACGTTAGAAATAACATTAGCAGCACTAGGATATTAAAGTGTTGAGGGTAAAAATGTTGACAAGGCTGTTCCCCCAAGGCTGTTGCGCACGTTAGGGGTCAAATTTCCACCCGAAAGCCGAATCCGGGGTCAAATTACACCCCGGGTGCTAGCCAGACACTCAACATTGAAAGAAACGGGCACCCGGAAAAAATTGAACGGCCTCGTCCCGAGTCCGCTTCGCGGACGAGGCGCCTTCGGCGCCGTACTTCGCGCTTCGCGCGCCACACTAACTCGCCTATTTGTGATAACTAATGCAAACACTAAATGGGCATGGGCCAACCTACATGTATGAAGCTTTAGCATACCATTATCCCTTGTTAGGCCAGTAGCTAAGGGCTGGCTTGTGGTTTCCTTGTCCACACAATGGATGTGGTTGCTTTGCAAAACTTAGGTAACCACTAAAATCACTACCTACTGCATGTACATGTAGTGACCTACAGCCAAAAAAGTTGCATGAAGGGCATATGATGACTTGGCTACATACATGTATAGAAGGGTTAAGGTTACCACACGTACATGTAGGTAACATGTTGCATGCAACTCAAATGAATATACATGTAGCACATGGTCGCCTTTTTAAGGCACAGCCTCAGATGCAAATGTAGTAATATTAAATTTACCAGAACTTTTGTGTAGGTAGTCAGGGTTAGGGTTTATACTAGCCACCAGATGAGACCATTTTTGAAATTAGTCCTGGGTACATATACTAGGTACAGGATTATGTAACAGTAGATGGTGTCTATAAAGATAGACAATAGTACATGTAATAAAGAGTACATGTACAAGTTAATGTACCTCTCCAGGCCCTTAAACAGAAGTACTTTAACATGCATGTTCAAAGACTTCTGATGGAGCCGTCACTCAAGTGATGCATTGTATGCGTACAAAGGACACCTCCCCCGTTCTGGGGGATTTGGAGAGGTGATCCAATGACACCACCAACACCCCTCCAGGGGAGTGAGGAAGTGTTCTCAACACCAATGCATGCAAAAAAAAATTAGCATGTCCAAAAATACCACGTGTACTCTAGTGCATGTAACCACCATCACAATAGCCCCCAAACAGCCATTCACACACCTGTTATCTGTCGTCACTGTGCTCAAAGGACTGGGGAAGTAGCCAGACCAGTAAATACTTTGGTTTGTAGTACTGCAGTTAGTAGGTCTTCATTGATCCTCTGCTCCTCCAGTAGTATGGTAGCTCTCTCCTGGTAGATTGTTGTGTCTTGTTGTGGTTGTACAGCAATCTGTGTGTGTGTGTGTGTGTGTGTGTGTGTGTGTGTGTGTGTGTGTGTGTGTGTGTGTGTGTGTGTGTGTGTACATGTACATGCAATTGTGTGTGTTTGTGTCCGAATTATTATTATTTATATCTGATGTATATGGATGTACATGTAAGTACCACTGTGTACAGGTATATGTGTGGACATCATTGGTGTGTGTGCCCATGTTTGAAGCACACAATACACAGCTCTACATCAGCGTGTGTAGTGTGCACATGATGGAGACACTTGTGAATATGTGCATCACCACCAGTAGAGCTACTACATTGAGTGTCCACACTGTAACTGAGCGTGCGTGACTTGCTGGAAGTGTCCATGCACGTGTGTGGTGTGTGTGTCCCACAGGTCAGCTATACACATGGTAAACAAAGGGACAGAGATGCTACACAAATGGACAATGCTCAGTGGTTCATATAGGGAGAAAGCCAATAGTATAGGGAGAAGGCCAACTGTATAGGAAATAGTATAGGGATAAGGCCGACAGTACACATGTAGGTAGAAAGTCAACAGTATAGGGAGAAAGCCAACAGCATAGGGAGACGGCGAACTGTATAGGGATAAGGTAAACCATATAGGGAGAAGGGTCAACAGTATAGGGAGAAGGCCAACTGTATAGGAATAGTATAGGGAGAAGACCAACAGTATAGGGAGAAGGCCAACAGTATAGGGAAAAGGCTAACAGTATATAGGGAGAAGGCCAACAGTATAGGGAGAAGGCTAACAGTATATAGGGAGAAGGCTAATAGTATAGGGAGAAGGCCAATGTATAGGGAGAAGGCTAACAGTACAGGGAGAAGGCCAATGTATAGGGAGATAGCTAACAGTATAGGGAGAAGGCCAATGTATAGGGAGAAGGCCAATGTATAGGGAGAAGGGCCAACAGTATAGGGAGAAGGCCAACTGTATATAGGGAGAAGGCCAACAGTATAGGGAGTAGGCCAACAGTATAGGGAGAAGGCCAACAGTATAGCGAGAAGGCCACCAGTTTAACACTACAGGAACGGGCAATTAACGGTCCGGGAGAAGGCCAACAGTACAGGGAGAATTCCATACAGTACTAGTATAGGGAGAAGGCCATATCTCCTCCCCCTTCACTGCATCGAATATATGCCTGTTCTGCACATACTAAATTCACACAGTATACTCACCAAAACACCTGAATCTCAGAAGTTGAAATCATGCAGGGCAATCCGTTTATTGCTGCCTCCACATTTCCAAAGCTACGATTGTGTATTATCATTAATAATTCATCTGCAATTAACAGTTAACTAGTTGCAACGTACGCAATAACTGTAACTTAATCCCAGATGACGCAAGGTATTACGTTATGACATATTGTTTATGAATAAATTATGCGCGGTAGAAATTAAATTTTTGTCTTGATTTTACTACACGAATGGTTCATGTCATATTTATATAAAACACAGATTCACAATCAGACCGATTTATAGTAAATTATAAATGTGTTTAAAATTCAATTTGAAAATAAAAGCATGATGACCGCCTATGTATGGGCCATTTCTCCATATGACACACACACACACACACTACATGCATGCCAAAGCTATATAGACATGCAACTCAAATGAATATGGGTAAGATGCATGCAACATGTTGCCTAGCCTATGCACACACACACACACACACACACACACACACACATACACACACACAAGCACACAAATTAAGTATGTCACTCATACCCGACTGCAACGTGATGCATGGACTGTGCGCAAATACATCAATAGAACGTCTGTATTTTTGTGCTGTCTATTTTAATGTTATATTAAAAACGTCTTACGTGCAATGTTTTGTGCATGTGTTTTGTGTTGCAACACAAAGCGCCTTTTGTTTATTTGTTTAAACCGCAACACAATTAAAGCGCCTTTTGTTATTTCAGTGTTTAAACCGCGAAACTGTGTTAGTGCTCTCGGTTATAACCTTGCACAAAACCGCCGTTTGGATGCGAAATGTGCAAAACCCATGCACAAGTGTACAGGGTCTCCAGGGCTACCTAATTATGCGTGGCGCCGTAAAGGGCTGTGGAATCTTGAAATAATTATATAATGATTAAAAATAGGTCATTCTCTTCACTATTCAGTATATAACCTTTATGGTCGAATGGCAACTGATCGCACTCGGAGCGACTTTTGGATGCGGAAGATGACAGCTCAGTTTCGCCTCGGGGACCAAGATAAAGACGGGGTAATTACAATGGAAGACTTCGATATAGTCGCAGAGAGAGCCATAAAACTACTGCCATTGAACGCCGATCAGCGTTGTAACATTGAAAAGTTATGCAAACTGGCGTGGACAGTTATCAGTCCAGACGGCAAAGCAATCACCCTGGAGATGTTAATAAAAGGACTGGTTGGGTATATAGAAGGTATCGATAGTATGCCAATTACATGCATAGTAACTGTCGTTCTGTACATATATTTTATATACATGTATTATACATATAGGTGGCCTTTTGGAACCTATACAGCAAGTCATTACTTTGATTTGATTGACTTCGACGCCGACGGCTATATTTCTATAAAAGAGTTCACTCTTTTCCATCAGTGTTATGGTGTTGATGCGAAGTTCGCTTCAGCCACTTTCGCGACTCTGGACACTGACGGAGATGGCAATATCAGTCGCCAGGAGTTCGTAGATGCCTTCATAGAATATTACAATGGGACTGACGAAAACCATCCTAGTGCAGCTCTATTTGGGCCTTATTGAAATATGAAAGTTAATTGAATAGAATGATAATAAATTACAGGACCTGCAAGTTATGCTGAGTTCGAGAAGATCCTGAAGCAGTATATGTATACGGAGCATGCATGCTATTGTTGCAGACGCTAGTTGGGCATGCAGTTACATGCTGCGGTCGCTAGTTGAGCAATTACAACATGCTGCGGTCGCTAGTTGAACAATTACATCATGTTGCGGTCGCTAGTTGGGCAATTACACCGTTCTGCGGTCGCGAGCATGCGCAATGATGTTCAGTGATTGACACAATTAAGACAAGCAGTTTCAGGGCCGTATAGCATCGATGCATGGGTTTAAATTGTGTTATATTAATATCTTTGTTGTCCTCCATATTGGTGCTCGGTTTAATATTGTATGGGGTTATGCTTGCATGCACGTGGAAATGTTGTATGTTGTATGTGTTCGCGGCTTACTGTTGAAATGTTGCGGTATCAACTTATACGGGCTTACGGTCGGAAGATGTTGTATCGGCTTGAATGTGCTTATGCTCGGTTTTAAGTGGAGTGGTGTTTGGTAAGTTACGTTCATATAGGGCACAAGTAAATGCAAGTTTTGCACAAGAATCTATACGTCTCTGAACTACTACATACAAATATAGGTCCATACTTCCATATTTCTCAGTAAACGAGCACCATGCAATATGGCGGACAAATTAGAGAACAAATGCTATAAAATTACGCGGCGATAGACACGGCGAAAAATACTCTGCATGGGGTTAATTAGTTTTGGAACGGTTAACTTTCTCACCCTGGCAGGCATGTGCACAAATTAACACATTGTGTTCCTGTGTAATTAATAGTTTCGCCGTGTGAATCAAGACAGAATCGATCAAGAGATGAGTGACGCATTGCCGGCATTGGTCACATGCTGATATTTAACACCGCGTCCGTGAAATTCGAATGTTTTTTGGTCGAACTCAACTTTTTAAAAATTAGTCGGAACGCCCCAATTGTCTGGAAAAGCATATTTTTTATACAGTTCAACTATCGTCAATACATTTGGCGTTGTTGTCTGCCTTATATCTATCATGGACACGGACCTGTATGTGTTCAAAGTGACGCGGTTTGATGTTTTTCGGTTACGAAGCGTTGCTGGGGACACTTTTTTTCTAGACAATTAAGAGCCGCTTTAGATACGATTTTAAATGTCATTTGGTACGAATAGGAGGCCACAATGAATACTGTGTTGGCAGTTACCTTAGTTCTTGTACAAAACTCACTTACAGTTATTCACCTCGTTCGAGGACTTACATAGATCAGTGTAGTTAATTTATATCTGGGTACGAGATAATCAAATAACCGGACGGGAACGAACAACTGGAGGAAAGAGTGCGGTGTACTTGTCTCACGTGGTGCAATTTATAGTAACTTATCGTAGTGACGTATTGTAACTCAGACTCGCGTGACGTCAATCAACACGTAAAATTACATTACGTATGGCCAAAATTAGGCGTTTAGGTCCGGAGACGAGATCCAAGAGAGTTTTATTGCTTGTTTCTACGCTAACACGATAGGCTATTGCCAGAATTTGTTCAAGCGCTACCTATCCGATCCAGTTGAGCATGTCTATGTTGTTTTTAAATTCCGAAACCTTGTCAGAAAAAAGTGTCCCTTTTCCGGTAACAGTCTTACCCTCTCAACTCTAAACAAACGCAGGTCCTCGGCGGAAGTGGTTACAAGGCTGGCAGTAGCTCCAAACATCGTGTAGGGAGTTGAACTACTAGGTACACCGCTATTTGTGGCTATTGGAACCCTTCCGACTAATTTTCCAAAAAGTGAGTTCGACAAAATAGGCCAAAAAACATTCGAATTTCACGGACGCGGTTGTAAACACATTTACATATTACGGGGGGGGGAGGGGGGGGGGGGGGGGGGGGGGGGGAAGCGCTGACATCACTGTACAAGCTGAAATCGCAGCCCCCCCCTTCCCTAGCTCTGCTACTGTCCTTCCTGTGGTTCGTTTCGCGTAGAACCTTTAGAACAACCGTTTAGATAACCATGCAATTTATTAACATATTGCACGGTTTGCACCCCGATTGTGACGTCACGGGTGCTCTGCATTCTGATTGTACGCTTTTAAAAAAATCGCAGATGACTCTGGCATGCATGGCAGCGTAGCGGTGATGTAATCCATCCGCAGCTGCGAGTGTAGGGTCTGGGTACGAGACAATACCCCTATTCTTGTGTTTGGAATATACTCGTAAGTTAGTCCGCACGTACTACCGGGGTAACAGGAATAACAACACCTGGTGTCAGAAGTAAAATGGACTTTAACATACAGGTGCAGGGGGGGGGGGGGGGGGGGGGAAGGGAATACAAGATAACTTTTACTAACTACTATTAACCGTGCAATTGGCCGAGTACGAATACATGTTGGGGGAGGCAGTGGCGGAGCTAAGGGGGGGGGGGGGCTGGAGGGGGCTAGGCCCCCCCCCCCTGTGATTTAAACTTGTACAGTGAAGTCTGCAGTTGGCCCCCCCTGTGATTACGCTTGTACAGTAACGTCGGCAGTTGGGCCCCCCTGGCCCCCATCCCCACCTCCCACTGGTTAAATCGGTCAACAGCGGACCGCGCATACTAGTTGAATCGGCCGACAGCGTACCCCCCCCCCCCCCCCCCCCCCATTGGTTGAATCGGCCTTACGTTGGCCCCCCCTACAATAAAATCCTGGCTCCGCAAGTGGGGGGAGGGTGGGTGGGCCGGGTGGCTGAACACCTGTCCTAAACGAAGTGGGGGGGGGGGGGGGGGGGGGGGGTCTGAAACTTTTTCATTGTCGACCTAAATTGCTACTTGGGCGTGGTCCGACTACCAAGCTACGCCTAGCGCGCGCGCCTGTATAGTTGGGCGTGGCCGATAATGGGCTATTCCATTGTTTAATTATACACCCCTACAGATGACAATAAATGGTGTCCAGGGGAATATGTCCCGGGGGATGGTCATTTAAATGCCTGTCCCGGGGGGTTAGAAGGCTGTCCAGGGGTGGGTGGAACAAAATAGAAGTTTGTCCAGGGGGGTGGGAAAATATAGAAGCTTGTCCAGGGGGCATTTAGAAGTCTGTCCCGGGGGGTCGAGGTATAATATAGATGATTCCAGCGAATTATTAAAAAGGGGCTTAGACCATATCAGCGTCCCCCTAGGCCTAGCCGCTTCACCATGCAAACGCTTGCTTTTCCTAGTATGAATCGCCACCGCCATCGCTGAAACCATCCATTTACGTGCTGAAACCATGAATCCCAAGACGAGTAGCTTCATTCTTAGCCCGCGCCTGAATAAGGGCTCTGGACACAGATATTAAAAATTAACAAAAATTAACTGATTACGTGTTTATCTGTATTTCTATCAGCATATTTAAATGGCTACGAGTACATGTAACAAGTATATTAGTAACTTAGAGCAAACAAAAATAGTAGCGGGGAGGGGTGAAGCATTGGAAGTTAATATATGTGTTCCATTTTAATATTGAAGGATATGGAAGAAAATACACCAACAGCTGTTGGTAGTCAGCCAACAATTAGGTATGTCGTTACACATGATCAGAAGCACAACTCAGATTGGTGGCAAAGAACAACTCTTGGCAATGCTTGTCAAAAAAATGAGCTCGAAAAAGTTAAGCATCTAGTGGAGATAGAAAGAATGGATCCTTATGAGAGTGACGAACATGGAAACACACTCATTCACATAGCTGCAATGAATGGTTGCCTGGATGTGCTAAAATATCTTATAGAAGATCAACACGGCAAATCTGGAGTAGAATGCAAATGTGGTAGGACTCCCATTCATGCTGCCTGTCAAAAGATTGAAAATCTGGCCATGGTTCAGTACCTGGTGGAGGAGAGAGGGGAGGATCCCAACAAAAAGGATAAAAATGGAAGCGCTCCAATTCACATAGCCGTAATGTATGGCAGTTTAGATATTCTGAAGTATCTGATTGAGCAGTGTAACTCTAATCCAAAATGCCAATGTGAATTTGGTGGAAGACTTCTTCATCATGCTTGCAACAGGGACATAGTGAAGTACCTGGTGGAGCAACAGAATTGTGATCCTTATGAAAAGGATGACGGTGGAGAGAATTCAATTGGTGTAGCTGCATTTAATGGGCGTCTCGACATTTTACAGTACCTTGTCGGAGAGCTAAAGTGCAACCCAAATTACTTAGGTATGTGGAACCGAACTCCTCTTCATGATGCATGCCAAAGGGTTAACAATCTGCCTGTGGTGGAGTACCTTGTAGAGCATGGTGGAGATATTTTCTACAAAGATGTATTTGGATTTCTCCCTGTCGATGTTGCTACAACATTTGGCAATAAATCCACCATCTGTTTCTTGAAACAAAAGATGGGATCACCTATTCAACCAGTTACACCAGTAAGAATTACTTAGTATCAGTACGTTGATGTTCAGTCCATGCAAACATCATGTGCATTCTTTGTTAGCTATTACCTCCAGGATCAGTATATGCATTTGAACCTGGTTCATACACACAATTTGACTATGTTGACCAGAATCAACGTAAAGTACCCATTGTAAGTTGATAACTCTTTATTTAACCATTGAAGACTCCCTCATTCATGATTGATCATCGCTTGATTGTCTTCACATATTACATCGGGTGCATATAATCATTGTGCATTGTACACTAAACATCTTACTTCCATCAAATGTGTGGGCCAATGATAGACCCTCCCATCATGTAACCATGTCAATGCAGGTAAAATAAATTGCTTACCCTCTCATCAATCAAAATGTTAATTTCTATTGTCACCCCATAGGTGACACATTATATTGCTGATGTAACAAGCTAGACTTTATGTTTTTATTCTTATTATAGCATCATCCCAAAATAAAGGAAAATCTTGGACCAATGCTAGTAAGTTGAAGATATGACATTGAAGTGTGTGTTGGGCGGGGGGAGAAAAAATTTAAATAAAAATGAGGACAATGTTCATAATTTGTTCAGCCTGGGAACCAGAGGTACAAAAGATATACTACTGGCAACACACATTTCTTTTTTTTGTTTCTTTTTCTTTTGTAAGAAATGATGCATTAATTACATGTAATTTATCAGAAAGATGAAAATTTTGTGCTTATTGCATAGAAATGAATCTATTTGACTGCATGAGGATCACATGCATGCAACCTATGGGAAAGTGGAATGTTCACAGTTCAAATCTACAACTATGCAGCTTGATGACAGATAATATTATAACAAAATCATCACTGAGTATTTTTAGATTCTAAGTTATATTTGTAACAGAATATTACTGACTGATCATTGGGCGGGCATTGCTGTTGCAGTGTTTGAATTGCAACAGACCTAAATTTATTCTTATTTTACAGAGAGATTGGAATTATTTCCAAATAGCAAGTGGAGATGTTAAGTTTTTTAATCCCAGTAAGCAGATGTAAAACTTTGCAACCACAATGCAATGTTTTCCTGTTCTTTCAGAGGCCATGGTATCTATCAATGAAGACCCACGAGCAGTAGCTGAGCGATATGTATTAGCATTGCAGGAAGGTTATGTCAAAGCTAGTTTCTTTAAAGCATTAGTGATTGGATCTGCTGGTGTAGGAAAAACACATTTTTTACATCGATTATTTAATAAACCACCACCTGAGGTCAGAAATAGCACAGCTATGCTTGTGAGACCCATGCAAGCAATTCAAACAATATGTAAACACGGCAAAGATCAAATTTCACTTGAACCACTTTCTAATGCTGAATTATATAAATTGCTAGCAACAGAAATAAATAAGAATTCTGCTGCATCTTTGCTTTTTCCTGATGAGCAAAACAAGGCTGTATCCTTCCCTCCCTCTACACCAGAACAATCAAATAATGAACATGCAGAAGAATATATGTCCCCACCTCGTTTCAACAGCAAAGACTTTCAGAAAACTGATTTTGCTGATAAAATGATTCCCTGTATTGCAACATATAAGGATGATCCTTTACTCGAGATTAATTGGGTTTATTTTATTGATTCTGGTGGTCAACCCCAATTTCATGAACTATTATCACATTTTATGTACAACACAGATCTTAACGTTTTTGTCTTCAGATTGTGTGACAAACTAAATGACAATCCCACTATTACATTTTATGAGAGGGATTCACTTCTCCATTCATCTGTATCAGTTTTGTCAAACACTGAGATCATGCAGCGTTGCATTCAAGCAACACAAACATTAGATGAAGGCGTACAATCAAAGCTTCTCATATTGGGTACACATAGAGACAAAGTGAATGAGTGTGAAGGAGAAAATCTGGTTGAAAAGAATAATATGCTGAAACGACTGATTCCATTAGCAGTGAAACAAAAGGTGATATTTAACAGTGATGATGTGATTTTTCCATTGAATGCAAAAGAACCAGACAATAATGACAAGACTACTATATACAAAATTACTGATCGAGTGTTTAAGTCGAGAAAGTGTGCTACAGAGATACCTATAAGGTGGCTTGTCTTTCATCAGGAGCTCATAACACTCCAAAGTGACTTGGTTAGCTATTCATACTGCTTACAAACTGCTGAAAGACTGCACATGCCTGAAGAGGATATCATTCCTGCACTTACATTCTTTTCTGATCTTAATGTAATTTTATACTATCACAAAATCCTTCGAGATGTCATATTTGCTAATCCACAGGCCCTATTTAATGTAATCACTGAAATTATTAAAATTATAACATGTGGCAGGTCTGACTATGCTCTGGATTTTGATCATGTAAGTGCATATAAGAAAGGCTGCTTATCTGTCAAGTATCTTGATTTATTAAAGGAAAAATTACCCCCTATTTTCAAAGATGGGCTGTTTGAGCTAAAGGATATGATCACTCTATTTGAACACTTAAATATAGTATGCAAATTAAAAAAGAAAAATGATGAATATTTTATGCCTTCACTTCTTAAAGGATTGAAACGTGAAGAACTTGATAAAGAACTTAATTGTTCCTTACGAAGGATTACACATGGTGCATTTTATTACAAAGAACGATCATTTAGATGTGGAGAGTATTCATCATTAATTACATCTCTACTCTCACTTGATGATTGGGAACTGGCTTATGAAGGGGATGAGTTAAATTTCATGTGTGTGTATTCAAATTGCATCAAGATGTTCTATGGAGTCCAAATAGTTACACTTGTTGATGCTGCATCTTATTTAGAGGTTCAAGTTACTAGTAATGATATAGATCACTGCAAGGAAATGAGAGTGTGTTCTAAAATTAAGCAAAACATTCAAAATGTATTGAATAGTGGTGCAAAGTGGGCATTTATCTGTCCTTGTAAATCATACCAAACTGAAAAGCACCTGGCAGTAGAATGTGATGGAGTATGGTCATGCAGTAGGAATCGAAGTAGAACATTTAAAATGTCAGAAGATGGTCATTTACCTGAGGTGCTTTGTGATTGCTCGGTTGTAGGTGAGTTGTATGCACTTCGCATTCTATCTGCATGGACACACCTACTCAAAGTAGTACCGGTATACATTTAAAGATGTATAGTTACTGTATAATAATACATGCACACTTAATGGTTAGTACAACATACATGTAAAGCCATAGTATAGTAATTACCCGTGGACAAACTCTCTTCACATAATAACGGGCTTTGCCACTGAGGCCTTAAGCATTTAACATTTCTATGACAAACTAATTCATTATCATTATCCTGGATAGGGAGAAATGTACATGCATGTCCATGTTTGAGTGCATTTGTGTGTAGTATGCCATATTACAATAACTAGCTATTACAATCCCTATTATTTTTCTTTGTAGTGACCATGCCCCTGGCTGGATATTATAGTATAGTAGTAAAATATATTCTTCCCTTCTCTGCTCCATTTTCATCTCATTGCTTCCTTCCCTCCTCCCTCCCTTATGTTACCATGGGTGATGAGAGAATTTTTGGAAATATCAACAATGTAATGTGTAACTCACACCATCACCTCACACATGTACATCACATAGTAATTACCCCTTCAAAATGCTATCCCAGCTCTAGGCAGCAGGCCAGAGCTCAGGATGATATATAACTTGCCACTTGATGATTGGCATAATGTTGGTATTGAGCTTGGCATTCCTGAGAATGAACTAAAAGTCATCCAGAAGAACAATGTTGGTGATTTCAATGCTCAGAAGAGAGAGATGTTCAGCACATGGCTACGTCAGGATGTCAAAGCAACTTACAGAAAGCTGGTCGAGGTGCTGATGATATCAGAAGGAGAAAGTGTAATGATACTTTCCAATAGACTCGGTTAGTTACTAAATTTAGTGTGGTGATTTCTAAGTTACAAGTACTTTTTGCATCCATTAGGGTTCAGTCTGGATCCATTCATTCCATCTTCCAAGTCTCCTAACAAACCAGCTTCAGTTTCAAGTAATAGTATGGTACAATATAAATTTAATTTGACATTGTAATTTGATGAGTTAAACATAAGGATAAAAGGGATTATGGAAATTATTTATTACAGACCTACATTTAGAATGGATATAGTTTCTTGAACTTATACTAAATGAAGTAGTATTATAAATCAATTTAATACTAGGGTGTGTAACCTCCCCTGAATAATGAAAATCGATTTTTCCGAATACTTTTAAAACACTAATCGATTTTTCAGGTTTTTCTGGATCTGAAAATCGATTTTTCCGAATACTTGAAAAAAGAAAATCGATTTTTCCTAATAGGTTTTGACAATTTGCCAGCCGAATACCTAGGTTATTCAGGTTTTCTGCTCACTGAGCCACCTAAATGTACACATCACACCAGAGACCCTCCTACAGCTACCCTCATTACACCAGATACCCTCAGCACACAAACACACCTACCCCCATCATGCCAGATGCCCTCAGCACACAAACACACCTACCCCATCACACCAGAAGCCTTCAGCACACAAACACACCTACCCCCATCACACCAGATGCCCTCATGAGGCACACAACCATAGCTACCCCCATCACACCAGACACCCTACTACAACTACCCACATTACACCAGATCAGTACCGTCAGCATGCATCCACAGCTACCCCACATCACACCAGATGCACTCAGCACACAACCACAGCTACCTACATAGGCCTAAATCGCTTGGCCTAACCACATTACCTAGCTGGGCGTGTCCCGACCTAAGTTAGCGTGGCCACGCTTAGGTCTACATGTACCTACAGATGTATACATCGCACTTGATGCCAAAAGAATAGAACCACAGATAAAGTTTACGCACCATCAGCCATGCAGCCTCCATTTCACCATCGCGAGTTTTGAAAATACTAGTAACTAAGTAGAATGATCGCGGCAATATCAGCTCAGAGAGATTGATGCAAGAAACCAGCTCGTTCGAAATGCACTAAGCGAACTAACTTTGATTTGTAGCTGGAGCTGTCCGTCGTCATGACACGTGAAGAGGGAGATTTCTTTTGGCTACATGTAGTTCGAATTACTGCCCGTACATGTATTTGATCTCGTCCCCACGTATATATATAATTATAGTAATAACAGTGACGTTATAACTTCAAATTAGAAGTAATTATTGTCGTACATGTAATATCGTAAACGCGTATCCGGATATCGTTATAAAAATGTATTCGAATAATGGGCGAATTGTTGATGTGGACGACGAATACCTAAGTACCTCCGAATGGAGATGCACAAACCGGTTATTTCGAATAGAACAAATCAAATAATCGATTTTTCCGAGTAATGCTAAATTACTGTTCGAACGGATAGGTTTTTGCGAATATCCGAATAACCCGAATAACCTGATAACCGGTTACACACCCTATTTAATACTATAATTTCCAACGTCCGTACGTCCGTACGTCCGTACGTCCGTAGCGTCTACAATTGTGGGTTTGAACACAACTAGCAACGCGTACCTAGCAACCAATAGAAACAACCACTCCCACACAAATGACCAATGGCAATTGACCGGTGTTCATTCTTATCGTACAGACCGGAAGTAGTACTGACATGTACATGTATTTCATTGCGTGCGCGGGCTATTAAATAGGTTGCGTAGTAACCGTATATTACTGCATGTTTTAAAAATAAACATTCTGCACTTCTTATAGAATCACTTCCGTGATTTTTCACGGGGTAAGACCTAGTAATTGCATAATTTCCCTAATCCCTCTTTCCTTACCTTTTTACTCAATCAAATCCTACATCTATACCTAATTAATTTTATAGTAACTTGTTACAGCATAATGGGAAACCATGACTACTTTTTGATCAATCTGTACAGTATACCTCCATTGGACCCCTGTACAGTATACCTCTATTGGACTCAGTCCTGTACAGTATACCTCTATTGGACCCCTCAACACTTCTAAATTTGGTATCCAAACAAATTTGGGTGGATCGACCTCATAGTTTTTAATTCAAAGTTGATCTTATCACATTGTTGGGTGTCATTACCCACATTCTGTTTCTTTTTTGGGGGGGGGAGGGGGCTGAAGTGTTTCAGTGACATGCATTTTTTTTTAAGTTGACTGTATGACTTTTTTTTACTTCTATATTACAGACGATGCAGTGTCTTCTCCAACCCTGCGTGGTCTCAGTATGTGTATGATCCTGTTATGTGTATGTGTTGCAATAGTTGCTTTTGTGTTCAAGTACAAAATATTGTGATGCATTGGTTGTATACATGTACATGTACCATGTACGTATATTATGGATCATAATTGTATCAATTACAAGTAAATCCACACACTACTACAAATCTTAATGTCAATGACAACCAACTAATGACACACTGCCATCCTTGCGAGCAAGGTCCTGGCATTGCTACATGTACATATATACATGTATACCATATTTATAGCCTTGGTATCCAGAGTCATGATATCATCTACATCAAATAATAAGGTGATTTTAAAAGCATCAGTAAATCTGACCCAGCTTTACATTATGTCGCTTTGACTTCGTGAGATTTTTACCAGCTCTATGGACAGTCTTGTTCCCAGATGCATAATTGTGGGTCACTGTCAGGGGAACGTTGACCACCAGTTAATACTGTGCAAAAGGAATGCCTAAAGTCATGTGCAATAATGCAATTATAGTGCCTACCAGACTTATGATTCTTACTGCAATAAGATAAACATATAGAAATATGCTCACGTGCACAGCCGCACATAATACAAACAAAGGTTGTGCGCCTGCTGCACAAGGTGGGAGTAGGAACGACTCAGAATGGCACAAGCATTAGCTCTAATTAGTGTAAGTGTAGTGGCATAACTTGTATCAAATGATTGACTAGTTAATTGCACAATTAGCTGCATATGAATTTGGTGTATGCACATGCTCGGTTGAGTTGATGCAGTGAAGTTCTCCACTTTACGCTGTGGGTTCTACATTGGTGTCAGAAGTGGGATGGTGAAGCCCATGGATACGGGACACTTGGCTGATAGCAGCGAGCAATACAAACGGTGAGGATGAGCTTACGGCCCCCTTCCCGTTTAACAGGAGGCACAGACCTCATTCTGTGGTTAAAGCGCTTCGAAATGTATGTTCGCAAAGTAAAAGTCGACGAGAGCCAATGGACAAGCGAACTACTTCCGTTGCTTGACGATGGACCCTTCAGGGTTGTATCACAGCATGCGCAGGGACTGGTCGACTCTGGTGACTATATGCGGCTGTGACGAGCCGGATGTCTTCGCGCTCGATACGTCTTCTACCACTTTAGACTCCCCCCCCCCCCCCCCCCCCCCCCCACGTTCCAATAAAGCCAACCCGTTCTAGGCATCATTAAACCAAGGACACTTCATTATTACAAGGACTGGGCTCCGCCGCGTAACGCAATATTATAAATTGTCGCCATCCTCGCTGAGCCTCGTTCCCAACCTTTTTGGACAAACGAAGGCTTTTGTCAAGCTGTCTTAGCCTTGGAGCGACTTTTAAGTTACAGAAAGCTGTTCTGTTGTTGAGGTAAACCCGCGAAACGTTTTTTTAAAAGATTACGTTAACGTATGGCCATAGCTTCTACGTATACGTGTTTGCCTTGCTACGCTACTTTGGTCAGGCTCCTGGATGAAATGTTTCACAGCGCTTCATGATATGATACAACTGACATGGTAGTTTGTATTGGAAGGGATGCTTCTTACAGAAAGGGCAAACGATTTTAACCTACCGATGCGCATGTTCTGTTGTTCAGGCCTCTACAAATATGGTATGGTTTATATGGCTTTACCGAACGTTTCAGTCACAGTATACCAGGATGGTTTCTTTTACTAAAGATTATGCTCAAATGATGACTGGACCCGTATTTATTTCTATACCGCGGCATTACCTTGAACTGAGGATTATTAATTATTGGTTCATTGCTCAGTTTGAATTAGCGATGCCCAAAATGCAGAAAGGAAAGCGAAGAATGGTTTATACAGAATAAAAAACGTCACAGCACCCCAGTCAAGTCCAAGTCTTCTGATGCACTGCAACAGTCACATCGTCGTGTACATGTACTGAGACATTAATAATTCATGAACAACGCGAGGTTGGCGACACGATTTCCAGTCCATGCAATAATTAAATGTCCTTGTAAAGGTGTTTTTGATTCATCGCTGGCAGCTGGAGACGCTGTTTCACTTGTACCGTCGGTAGAATGTCGCGAGCAAGCCTCCATCTAAAATAGGCTTGTGGTACATCAGCGCAGCGTTTATGATTAAGGACGATTGATCTAGGAAATTGATACATTAAATGGGCCACCATCAACTATCGAAGCGTTACAAAGCAATGCAAAGATAAAGGCTAGCACTATTAAGCCACGAAATGTTCACGCACCGCCTTAATTGTGTAATTGCACTTGCTTTTTATCTAGTCGGGCGGGCCCTACCACCGCGTTTGAAAGCGGTGGTAGGGCCCGCCCGCGACTACTTTTTATCGGTACTCTTATGGGACTGACTGCCTCTAAGGCTCAAAGCAGTAGGAGAAGTAACTGCATGTAATGTGAAATGTTGGACTGATTTACTATTTGTACTAGTAATTAATATGGTATATGCATGTGACATTTTAAGAGTCTTAGGTCTCGAACGTAATAGAATGCACAGGCACTGCAGATATATACAACACTATAGTCACACGTATTATACGGTTCCCAGGGAAATGCTTGCTGACTGTGGGTAACACAAAGGGTGACCTCATAAGGTTGTACACCCTATGCTATACAAGAGCTTCACATTTAGTATACACTGATGTAGCGGAAATGTCACACATACTTATTCATATTTGTACATGTATTAATTCATTTATGTGCTATACAGCTGGGGGGGGATTACATTTTGCAGCCAAGATTGATCCGGCCGGATGCAATGTACGTACTAGTACAGACGCACACGAAGCCAAAAAAATATTCCTTCGAAGCATTTGACGGTTGGACCCTCGCCGGCGATAGACGGGTCCATAACCAAAGGTTGATAGTTTCAATCAATTAATGTATTACAGTGCATGCATGAAGCATTTCACACAGAATGAGTTCATCTCCAGACGTACAAAGACGCGCCCCTCAGCTTATTTATGCGACACTACTATTATTGTGTTGCTGTGCTCAGTAAGCTCTGCATGCTCATGACATGGTGAAAAGTTGGATTTACAGTTTAAAATCAAATGTGGTGTAAATGTGTTAATACTAAATATGCATGGTATATGTAACATTTCCGCTGTAAGTTATATAGCTTGATATTTACTACAGCGAAAATGTCATATTAATTTTACCAAAACATTTACACCACATTTGATTAGTAGTATAAATATTTATTATAACCTGTACCATAGATATTATAGTAGATATACTCAGTGTATTTGTTGGCTTGCAATGTATATATAGCAATTAAGCTTGGACTCGTCTTTTTGGTGTCCCTCCTTCGTCGTACATGCCGTGCAGCTGTTTTCATTTCATCGATACCGTTGCTGTTCTTTAATTCAGAGCCCCCCCCCCCCCCCCCCCCCCCCCCCGGTCACTGCATCCTATAAGATACCCTGCATGGGAATAGCAAGTGTTTTGAATACACGTTTGTGGAACATGATGAATATAGTAATAGGCTGTTCCAATCGTTCCGGGCGCAATAAAGATGTTTCGTTCTACCGAATTATTTGTGTGATCAAGAAAGGTCCTAGTGATTTAAAAAATGAGCATGAAGCGTAGGGATGGATACATTGCTGCGATCTCCAGGGAGCATATCACAATGACCACATTGAAATCGCAGTGCATGGATTTGTTCCAAACACTTTGTTTATATAGTTTTCCAGTCATCTTTTCATAGACCAGCTGTGCACCATCATGGCGTCCGTAACGATGACATCATTTTTAATGAAACTAGATCACGCGATGAAAAGGGTCTATAAGAAACAATATATAAGCTATTCCTCTATGTGTTATATGTATGTTGTGAAATAGGAGATTCACTGTTGCGTTTAAATCTTGTTACAGTTGCGCACAAGGAATTGTCAAAATGATGGATGGTTTTGACATAGATATTGGTTTTGATGTCATACATGTACATGTATATAGATTTCTGACGCATCGATATCTTACACAATTTGTGCAGCTGTATGCATGGTACGCAGTTAATATAGTGCTTAGCCAGGCAACAGTACGTCTGCATGGAAATTAAACACAATGCTACAATTTAAAACTAATTTCCTGGCGCGAGCTGCACGTGATGAAAGGGAGGAGACTATAAAAGGCTGCATGGACTGATTTTGGTGCCGACTTCTTGCACGTTGTATACGTGCATCAGTATATGAAGGATTACATATACCAGCGGGCGAGTATAAATCAGTGCAATGCTTTATTATCGTTTAAAAGCCAATCCCTGGACCGTGTATGGGTCCTGATAGCGCACAGATAACTAAAAATTTGCCGCTGCGCCAAGTAGACATCATTAAATTGGTGTTGTCAATTCAACGCCGGCAGCTGCATGGAGACGCCGGCTGTTTCACTTGTACCGTAAAATGTCGCGAGCAAGCCTCCGTCTAAAATAGGCTTGTGGTACATCAGCGCAGCGTTTATGATTAAGGACGATTGATTTAGGAAATTGATTGCATGAATTTATTTAAATGGGCAACATCGACAATCGAAGCGTTGCAAAGCAATGCAAAGATAAAGGCTATACTATAGCACTATTAAGCCACGAATAACGCTAACTATATGCTGTTAAGAGCTCTTCAAAGTCCCCCCCCTCCCCGTGAGAATAAATTCCAGCCGGTCCATCAAAATCCCCAGGTCTTTCATTGTTCACGCACCGCCTTAATGATGTAATTGCTCTTGCTTTGGCCGGACTGACTGCCTCTAAGGCCCAAAGCAGTAGGAGAAGTAACTGCATGCAGTGTGAAACTATTTGGTGTAAACGTCTTACATGTAAACGAATGCTAGTTCAGTAAAACGGTTTTTAAAAATAAAAGCTGTATGCGTGATAGCAAATAGGCTAGGGCTCTTGTGCGTGAGATCTTGCCATTTGGGACTTACAAGTGTAGACTGACCTACGTGTATATCTCTTTTCGTGAGGGCATGGCGGTTCAGAAATTCAATGTGAGAACATGTGAATAAGTATATGCGCATGACATTTCCGCTACATGCATGTGTGTACAGTGTACTAAATGTGAAGCTCTTGTATAGCAAAGGGTGTACGACATTATAAGATCATGCACCCTTTGTGTTACCCACAGTCAACAAGCATTTCCCTGGGAACCTTATAATACGTCCGGAACCTACATGTACCTACGCACCATGCAAGACTATTTAAGAGGCTGTATAGGAGTATCCTCTACTCAAACTTGCCTACTTTACACTGCCCACCGCTAAGAGATCATCTTCACTGAGGCTATATGGCATATACGAGAAGGATTCCAAAGCCGATGATAGGCATGAACTGGCAACCTTCGCCATCTGACTACACCTCTGTTCCTCCTCCTCCCAAATACGGCGATACCGATTTTGCCAACGATGATTTTGCAGCTCTTTGGGGCGCTAGCGGACGCGATGATCTCAAGACGATTAAAGGACTGGGGTGCAACACAGTAAAGATGTACACCATTGGCCATCCAGCTCCGAATGGCTACTGGAAGCGCAACCACAAGAGCTTCTTGAATCATGCGAAGGCACTGGGACTCAGCGTCATCCTTCCAATCAGCAATTATTTCATAGGCGAAGATCGCAAAAATCGCACAAGTCGGCCCCCAAACCCGCTCGATATAAAATCCATGGTTTTCGACATAGTGGCCGAGGTCTACGCCGACGGTACTCCGGGCTCTGCCGTGATGTGGGCCATTGGTAACGAGTACGACCTTATCCCCAATGGGGCAAATGGCTTTTTCCAAGCGTCCGACATCGCTACGGTTGCGTCGTATATTATCGCCGCGGAGAACAGACTTAATATCAAGCCAGAAAACGCATTGGCGTTCACGAGTCCCGTTTCGGCGGCCACTGTGCCGCTCAACAAGAGCATTCCGTGTTACCCGCCATTCCAATCCCTTGGGGGAGGCTGCGCCATACACGCGATCATACAGGAGTTCAAAAATCTCGGGATTGACTCGCAGAGATTCGTCGCTGGCGTTAACATCTACGAGGTCAGACAACAACTCGTAAACTACTTTGAAGCCTTTCCTAAAGTCCTGCCGAACGTTCCTATGTTTCACGGAGAGCTAGGGTGGAGTGCCGCGAATGGGGGCGAAGGAAAGCAGGCAGAAAACATTGCCAGTCAATTCTCAACCATAGTCAGCCTGGCGCAAAAGGGCAGCTACTTCTTCGGAGCCTGCTGCTTTGAGTTTTCAGATGAACTATGGAAGGGCCCGCCAAATACGTCGGAGACGAAGTTCGGCATTTACACATTCGGGCAGTCGAAACATAGCGCCAGCCAAGGGAATCACTCACCCGTAAGCGGTGCCCAATATCCGGTTGACCAACTGGCACCGCGACCGGCCGTGACTGCCTTCCAAAATGCAGTTCGGGGATCTTCGAATTCGTTACCGCACACTGACAACAATGACAAGCGTAAGTTAGGGCATGCAACGTTGGCCGTGATAATAAAATTAACTGCTGGTGCAAGAATTCTAAATCGGTCTATTAAAATGTTAGTGTTAACAAACATTGTATGGCAATTCTACTACACTGTATATAGGTGTACAAATAGTCTTGCATGCATGCGCATGCGCAGGGAACATACGCCGGCAATAGAACAATTAATTGCAATGGGTTTCTGATCACTATAGAAAAACTATCTAACAAGAACGCACTGGATTTATAGCAAGTAGCAACAGATCAGTCGATTAGAAAGTAATAAACAAACAAGGCAATTATGCATTAATAAAATGTAGAAATATGCATTATCATACTGATCACGTTTGATTAATTTTTAACCCATCGCTATACATGTACATGTACCTATACAATATTCGTACTGTGTATATGTTGTTTTTTTTCCTTTTTCCCCCCTATATACAGTTATAGCTAGTGGCGAAGGGGGAAAAGTTGTGACTATAGAATCAGTGCAGTTTGGAGGAACCTTTATGCGCCTGGACGGCAGAGGTGTGGACGCCATGTCCAATTCCGGTGGCGGTAAGGTTGACTGCCACAATGGAGCGCAGGGGTGGGAGCAATTTGTACTCAGGGAGGTGGATTCTGGCATAATAACGCTAGAGTCAAAGTTCTTTCCCGGAGTCTACGTGAGGATGGATGGAAGCAGCGTGACATCTTCCAGTGGAAGCGGAGCTGGGGTGGTTAATGCCCAGTTCGGATTCGGTGACTACGAGAAGTTCAGACTGAAGCCGATGCAGGAGGGAGAGTACGCTATCGAATCGGTGCAGTTCCCAGGAGTGGTGATCCGAATGGATGGCACGGGTGTGGTACCTGGTGATGCAGGAGGGGGTACAGTCAACTGCCAGCTGGGTGCTGGAGCTTGGGAAGTTTTCAGACTGCATTATATTTAGTGTTTGGAACAAAAGCATGCATACAACTTTAAGTTCTTTGGCTGTAATATGACTGTATAGATGCATGAGAATGCTCAGCATATGATTGATGCAGGCTATTTTTATTATAATGTTGAATATTTAATACTGATGTGCAAGGTTGCCGAAGGCCTGCCCGGCCTGACATGTCGGCCTGCCAGGCAGGACCTTCGAATGATCCGCTTGGCCTGGCAGGTCGGGCCCTGACCTGGCAGGCAGGGATCCACTAACCAGGGCCGGCGTTAGATGTTTGGCGGCCCTAGGCAAAAGGGGTCTTGGCGGCCCCTCCATCCTCGCTTGAGAGTGCATTTTCTGGTTTTGAACTTAACTCTTTGCGATATCATTCCACCACGCATAGCTGATTTGACAGCGCGCACATGCATGTAATCAGATCATTTCTAATCTTTAATGAAGATATACATGCTGATTGCAAAAGAATTACCTTATGCATGAAAAGCGATTTTTGCTTTAACGGCTGAAAACAAATCAACTGAAACTGTAGGGGCGGATCCAGGATTTCGGGGCGAGGCTGGGGGTGATGCGATACCTGGATATATACACAAGGATGTCCGGATATGGGACATCGGGGTCCTCCCCAGCCGCTTTGCAAGTCTTGCATATTTAAAATCACCAAAACAGCATAGTTATCACTGGAAAAAAACTCGTGAAGGATTTTTAAAAATCCTTTATAAAAAATTGCATTTTTTTTTCTCAGTCGTGTATTGCGTAGTAAGTAGCATGCTAAAAATAGATACAATACGACAAGGATGACTTGCTTCCAGACTTTCTTGTAATCTGGCGGTGGTATACCCCAGCCGCCCCGATCCACCAGTCCAAAGATGCTGTAATTTCATGTTCAATCGAAATCAAAGCTACATGTAAACCTTCAAGCCTATCAGTCTTGAGTACATGTATCTTCCGTAATTGATGGATGCAGAAAAGTCTTTATAAGCTTAAATTTTGAAAAGCTCCGTTCTGCAGCTGCATGATGCAACTCAGCAACTGTAGTGGAAGCTGTCAATAAAATGCGCACCGTACTGACGTATGTTGGCGAGGTCTATTTTTATGGGTGTTAATTAGCACTGATATGAATAATTAAGTAGCAGCAGTTTGGCGGCCCCTCTGACCGGCGGCCCTAGGCATTTGCCTAGTCTGCCTAGCGTTAACGCCGGCCCTGCACTAACAAGGCAAGAAGCGAGGGGAGTAGATTGTCACGGCACCATGCATACGTCACGCTCGTCCTTTGTTATAATTAACTCTATACATGCTCGCTTTGACTGATTTCTATGATGCAACTACTTCACTCTGAATCGCCATATTTATATTTGCTGTTATAGTCCAGGGAGTAAAAGGAGGTAATATTCAGTAAGGATCCCTACAGCGGCCTTTAATTTGTTTTAATTTGTTTAAAATGGAATCTCGGTAGGCACTATCATGACCGTGAGCTGGAGATCCAACTTATATTGCTCTCTTCAGAAAACTTTCTGAATTCTAAATATGTGTAGCTGTGTGCTGCCTTATGATTAGAGCATAATCAAACTGCAGTAAAATTGGAAACTGATTGCAGTTTGTCGAAAAAAGGCATACACTTCCAAACGACTTCTCGTTCTCACATACAAATGGAACAAAATATGCATAGCAATCATATAAGTTGATCGCTATTTTTTTTTAAGTGTAGATCTACTCAGTATATTTTAATTAAAAGATTGACGCTAGACTGAGTAATAACCAATCACAAACTGATTCTCAGAGTGCACACAGGTGTGACACTAAATCCAAAGCTAGTAAATTAATAATTCAATACTTATGTATAATTAGTAATGATGGGTGTACTATATGCATTTTAATTTATAATCTAATTAGCAGGCTACTTACAATAAAAATACTAAACTTTCTACTGGTTGATAATACATTTGTTTCTATAACACGCTTTTTTTTCATCCTTTTTGAAAGCCAACCCTAACAGAAGTATGCAAGGATACAAAACCCTATAGAATTGTTCATCATCATAGGCTATCGTTTTTATTTAGCTTGCGAATTTAGAAGTTTTATATACGTATACATGTTATAATTATGAATCAGTACAATTAACATACTTCTAATTACATGTACTCAAGGCTACCTTGTTATTGTAATATTGGTTTGGAATTTTGTGTCTTGAATCACCAACTGCTATTTTGGAAGTGTAGTATGCCTTTGTATAATCAAAAATATACGTAGCAATCATATTAATTAATATAGGTCTAGAACTATTGGGTCATTTGAGTCATTTATAATTGCATGCATGAGATAATACTAATTAAATTTTTTAAATGATCGAGATACAGAACTGTATAGCTATCCACACATGCATGTATACACACATTATTCTGTACATGTGCTGCATATATGCTATAACAGTGAGCTGCGATGCCCGTTTCCTGGCGCGCTTATCGAGAACTTCATCCTGTGGAGTCTTGAAGATCAGTGCCTGCATGTACCCAGACTGGTATAACATCAGCGGTGCGGCTAGCGATTATAATAAGGTGTGCCGAATCCCTCTCACATATTTAAATGCAGGATTGAGATAATAAACATACAGCAGTAAATGCACGCTTGGTTGTGGTATAAGTCAAGCTGCCTCACACCCATGGCTCCCACCCAACCCAGGTACGACCAAGGATGTTGGGGTCTGTGGCATGATCTATTAGGCAGTCCTGCTGCTCCTCAACACTGCCACACCGCTCTCCAACTTTGGCCCGTTTGTTGTACACAGGATCGCCCATGAGAATTGCCTTCAGTGAAGGATATTCAGGAGTCCTTGAGTGCCCCTTCTCTAGGTCAAACCTGGCAGACAACAGCCTCAATCCACAACATCAAACCATGCTAACACTCACATCATGATGTAAGCAGGGTTTCCTCCAACCAGTTTTTTCTTGGCCTGCTGCACCTTCTCTTTCGGGTACCATGCATGCAGCATCAAGCTGAGATAGCTAACAAGAAGCAGCACACTAACAGTTATCAGCACTCAACTTCTGTTCCTTTGCTTGCTTCCTGGAATTAGACTGAGGGTATAGTGTACAAACGGCCGGTGGATAATTGTAGCATCACCCCATATCTGCATACATGCCATGCCAGTTCCTTTACATGTACCTTCCACTCCAAACCTGGTTCCTTGACAAACACATCCAGAGTGTGGGAAGCCCTGAGAGCCCTCATCATGGAACAGAAGCATTTACCCAATCAGCTGCATGACATAACTTTGATCACGTCTCAAGTCTTCTCCACCTTTCACCAGAAATTTTTACTCCTTCTCATCATCTCCTCGGATGGTGATCCTCTTTGGTTTTCTGATAGAACTCATCACCAGCACCTATACAGGGGGAGCGTTATCTCTAAATCCTCTAGTTATTCAAAATCTCCTCCCCCTTCTATTGCACACACAAACATCAAACTCTTTTGCTAAATGACATGCAGGTATAAGGTATAAGAGTCTCTCTTATACAGAATGCATTTACCCAATCAGCTGCATGACATAATTCTTCAATAATCAGAATACTTCACGTAACACTTATAGCGTGATATGGCAACAACATACATGTGTGCAATTTCTATCACACCACCATACATATACACATATAGATACACATCTACAGTACATCTAGAGCATCATTACATAACAGAAGTAATCAGCCTAAGTAACAATTATTGACAGCTAAGCATTTATAGAACCACTGAAATCACTAAAGTATAGATTAAGGGCCACATTGGTCTACTGTTGGATACCATTGAGATTAATCCACCAATGAATACAATTGGCAGCACTCCTATACATGAACGGTCTGATAATTGTGTACACTTGGCGTCCCCACTGGATAGGTGGAGGGGGGTTTGTAATCTTGGTTAACACCGCATCCACGAGAAACGCGGGGAAATTTGGGGGCATTTGTTTGATATTGATAATTCCCTCCTATCGTTTTTTTTGACTGGAAAAAAATATAATCAGAAAGCTCACCCATTTATAAAGAGTAATTTCTACTTTCTTTGGAATGATGCTCTATAAATAATTTCCCGTTACAAGAAAATGTTGAACGGGTACGTAGTTTTTGATGTGTTAAATGCCCTCGGGTACATTTTTTTCAGGGTAATGTTTCCCACCACCTTGAGTATTACTGAATCAAAATTGCATTAAATATGGGTTATACAACTATATGAGGGTACATAAATTTCTTTTTCAAACAAGCCAAAGCTTTTTTTGCACTCGTTTTCAACAGTAAGTTACAAGACATTTTCGCTCGCGGCAGGCAGTGGGCGTGGTCCGCTCATCCAAAGTGCCAGCGAAGGCAGGCTTTGCAAGTTCTACCAAAACATCCAGTCTGTACCTGTCTGGATAGAGTCATGGTATGTTATTTAGTAAGACAGGAAGAAAGATTCTTGAAGTCCGCCCACGCGAAATTCACTCGCGGTAATGCCGTTTTCAGATTTCATTATCTTGCACCGCATGTCATTCCGACCGTGAGAGTTGATTACATGTATTTAAAACCGTTTTCACAATATTTCATATAGTTTTTACGCATTTATTGTAACGCTCTAGAAGGAATATGTTATTTTAAAAAATCTGTACCTCTTAATTACACGATACCTCTCAACTATGCAATGACGTTTCGAGCCAATGCCAATGGTATGTCTGTTTGAGATACAAAAAAAGAGTGCAATATACCTCATAATGGAATATGTAGTGAAATCTCCACTCAAAACCAAGCAATTCTATAAAGAGGGAATTAATCATTTTTCGGTTTGCCTCAATTTCCCCGCGTTTCTCGTGGATGCGTGTTAAAAACAGTAGACAGTTCTAGTGTATTGGTCTAATTCGGCATCCATGGCACACACATTTATAACAATGTATACCCACCTATTTGACGTGTTTGATTCGAACGTGTGGACTTGTAGTTTTTAAGGCCACATCCCCAACTACTCACATGCACCTCACACAGTCAGTTTGTACTGTATCAGTTAAAGATTAGTTAATTGGTATTAGAATTACATAATTGTTTTGCTAATTTTATGGACACGCTGCGCACACCCTCCCCCAAAGGTCACACCCAAGTGGTGCCTGAGCATATAACTTTGCTTACTGGAGTGCTTAAAATATGATTGTATGCTGAGTAGCTGTCATGAGCCTGTCAGCCTGCCCCCATCTCTTCATTATGATGTTTGAATTTGCAATGCATCTAGCCATTCTAGTCTGCCATGCTCAGGAATCTGGGAAATTCTAATAACCCGGCTAGGCCAAGCCTCACTGCACTGGGTCTATGTAATACAGTTTAGAAAACATTCATTCACTGATTGGCTGCTGAGTATGAAACAAACGGCTAACAATGTTTACAGTTTCTGTAAATGCCAGTAACAGATATCAGTCAGTTTCAACTACAATAAACTATAACTAACCCAAACTAATTCTGTATTTATTTATCTTAAATGTCACCCTACTTCCAACTAGTCGGGCGGGTGTCACAGGCCCCCATTTTGGGTCCGGGGGGACCCATATGCCTAGGCAACTGGGTCCCCCCCCCGGACCCAGTTGCCTATAGGCATGTGGGTCCCCCGGACCTATATGCCTAGATGTAAAAAATTAATT
>OX442427.1:1737070-1763603 GCA_949361645.1 Spongilla lacustris | reverse complement strand
CTCTTGCTATGCTACGAGTTAGCACCAGACTAAGTCTGCCAAAAAGATCAGCCGGCAGTGACCTTACCCGAGTGGCTGTTACAAAGTGTAACCTAAACGGCTGGTGGACGCTAACTTACCGTTGAGAAAGTAACAACAAATGTGTCTATCGTATCAAAACCGGCCGATGCCAGTAAATATAACGCATCAGGAAACTCGGTCCCCCCCTCCGCCCCCTACCCGGACCAAGATGCCTGGATGTACAAATAATTACCCGGACCCATATGCCTAGGCATTTGGGTCCGGGGGGGGACCCAGTTGCCTAGGCATATGGGTCCCCCCGGACCCAAAATAGGGGGGGGGGGGGGGGGGGGGGGGAGACCCACATGCCTGTGACACGGGCCCTACCACCGCGTTTGGTCGGGTGGTAGGGTGACAAGCCTATACCAAGATTTGTGCAGAACTGTTATGCAATATTGTTGTGAATATAATTATGTTATATTTACACATTTAGTGTTAGATTACGTGGTAATGATGTCACGTGTACACTTGTACATGTATGGCATGCAGCGACGGCCCACAAGCCATACTGCCATATCCATAGAACATGCTTCGGCTGTGGTATCGATGTTAAATCAGATGACTGATGGGAGCTCGATAATGCAGAAGCCAAAGACGTTGTTGCAGTGTGGAAAGCCTTCCTAGAACGCTATTGCTACATCTAGCTGTTCTTGCTTCGTACTTGGGTAGCCCAACTCTTCAGCTGCCTTGGTAACAATCGCTATAAAACGTCCTCGCTCCATCAAACCAGGGTTAAAAAGCTAGACCACATCAGCCGCTAATGGACCTTTTGCCTTTGACGTCACGCATGAATTTTTTGGGGGGGGGGGGGGGGGGGGGGGCAACTTTAAAAATGGCATAACTTCACCATCATAGCTCCTACATGCTTTTCCTTTTAAAAAATTTATTGAGAAGTAAATTATCACACGTTTCATTTTTGTTGTATTTCACCATAGATATAAATATCTATGATTTCACGATGGAGCTCTGTAAGGGATTTGTATGCAGCGAAACATTGCGGAAGTTGCTAATGAGACACGCGAAGTCGCGCTTTTCGATTTTTTTTTTGGGGGGGGAGGGGGGGGGGGGGGGCAACTTCCGGTAACTTGTGAGCGCTGTAACATTTGCACCGTAACTGGCGAAGGTACTTCATTTTGGAATATAGTCAGGCATTCATTTACCATTAATTTCGTACTTGCTGTGTTTCTTCGTGAAGTTCCTATAAGGACTTATGTCGTAATCTGTGACGTCAGAAGACAAAAGGTCCATTGGGTGATAATGAACGCTGCAATCCGATTGGACTGCAATCCCCATTGCAGCAGCACAAATCTTGGTGCATGGTATAGGCTTGTCACCCTACCACCCAACCAAACGCGGTGGTAGGGCCCGCCCGACTAACTTCCAACCTGAGCTAATATATAGTTTGTCTCTGTTCCAGCATACTGCCTTCACATATGCACACTAACCAGATGTTACGTTGCCGCTGAGTATAGACTCAACCAAAAATTTACCAGTGAGCTGAGGTGTGTCCCCATATACCGCATGCAAGGAGGAAGTGGCTATACCTATATCCTACTACTGTCTATTACACATCATGTCATGTTGTCATATTGGAGGAAAAACACTCAGCTATGCATAAAGAACAAAGGCAGCATTGACACCCCTCCCACCCAGCCAGGGGTGGGGTATGGGTGAATGCTGTAAGCTTCCCTATTGGTACATGCCAGAGGTGAATTAAGCCAGCAAGTAATCTTTGATAGTAAACCCCCCTGCTAATCTGTGTGAGGAATTGGGAACCTCCGGCCCCCTTGATCCTCTTCTCAATACAGTCCCAGCCAATCTTTCTCATAGCAGCATCTGATTCATGGTAAATGTACATCTCAGTGCAATAACTGCCCTGTAAAAAAAAGGCCAACATTGGCATTGAACAGAAAACAATACAGTAAAATGGACTTTATCCTTAGAGACAAAGGAATGGATACTAAGGCAATGGCATGGGTTACCAAAAAGGGGGGGAAAGGGTAACAAAACCATTATTGTTGGCAGTTGCAGTACCATATAGGATTTGTATAGTTTACTGTTTACTTAAGTAGTGCATGTACTGGAACCCTTAGAGATGTGAAGCAGAATGCAAAGCTGAAAGATGATCATTCACTGACCTCACTGATTCACCACAAAGTGAAAAGCATGAAAAGACTGAACTCTGAAATAAGGTGTATAATCTAGCCAGACATAGTGACAATGCAGTGATCGCCATGACAGCCGTAATAAGAAGATTTGAAAATGAAAGACGTTTCTCTTGGCACATCACTACTTTATGTATTGCTGAATTTTTCTTTCAAAGATACTAAAATCAGTTTTAAATAAATTATCTCTAGGAGTTTTCTTTTTGCCTCTAGTTCTAATTGCTGCTCCTGCCAGTTGTATTGTCACCAGATCCAAAGCATCCTGTGTATGGGTTGCTTTTGTGCACAAATACTGTGGGACCAAAGCAAGTGATCTGGCAAAATGCAGCTGTGACGTAACATAAATTAAATTCATCTGTTCAATGATGGGGCGACTTCCTGAAGAGTGCAAGGAACATCACCCTTTGGTTGCTGGGTAGTCAACTGCTCCACAACCAGCTTGTAGGAAGGAGGCAGTGCTATCTTGAAGGTTTGCAGTAGTCGTGTGAGGACAATTTTAGCCTCAATCTGATTACGGTGGATGTATACATGTGTCTTAAACAACGTTTTGAACTCACCATTGCAAAGTGACGCCCAATACATGATCGATGACCTGCACTAAATGGAAAGTAGACAAATGGGCCCAGCCTGTTGGAGATAGACGTATGTAAACACAGAGGTAATCATTGGAGTTAAGTAGTGTGCTTACCGTGGCTTGTCTGCATCAAATCGAGATGGGTCAAATATGTCTGGATCAGTAAATAATTCCAGCTTTCTACACATTACCGAGGTTAGAAACTGACATGGTTTTAAAAATCAATTTGTGCACAAGATGGTTTGAATTCCATCTTACAAAAAGAGCTGCCCCCTCAGGAATGTGGTAGCCACTCAGCATTACACCCCCTTGTGGAGACTCTTTAGTGAAACCCAGTACTGGAGGGTATATTCGTAACACCTCTTTGATCACCTTAGTGTAGCTGTGAGTCAATTTGAGACATCATGGTTGAGACATGTCCTAATACCTGTTCTGTGTACTTCATCTTGTCCAAGTCATCTCCTGTGACCTCCTTCCTGTCTCCAAGAACATCTTCTACCTCAGCCAGTAGTCTGAAAAGGTGACCACACCTTTAGATATATAATACTAAAATATGATATAATTATGCTTTCATCATCAGTACATATACACCCCTATGTGTGTAATGTAAAATTCACACTACATAGTGGATAATATTACAATTGCAGTCTTGCATCAGTATACTTATGAACATAGCCTGCATATCCCCACAGGTATGTGACAGATTGTTCTGATCTATTGGTTTCAAAAAACTTGCACATCTAAACTACACACTGTTTCACTATTTGTGTCATCAAGAGCATGTCAAACCATTCTTGACCACTGCTCTAGCTTAAGGGCACAACTTGCTTTTGCCATGCATTGTCAGAACCATTATCATGCGTTTGGTAAGGGTCATGACATAGTATGGGATTGATGATGTATAGCCTCGACCTCTTTTATAATGTGAACTGGTTTGCTTGTTTATTTCATTAATTTGTTTTAAAGTGTTACATTTGATTATGTGTGATATTAAAACAAGCAAATAGATTATTGATTTCTATAGCAGTCATTCTTTGTTGGTCATCTGTACAGCAACGTAGAATATAACTGGATCACGTGTGTTATAGATAGATCCCATGCATATGCACATTGTACCATGTAAGTGGGCTGAGGTTATTTATATTTAGTATATGGTTAACTACATATAGGCTGCATTCTTTAGCAAATCAATATGACAAAAATGCAAGCACGTACATGTACCTATCAAGCACTTCAGGATGCTGATGGATAAGGATTACTGCAAAAGAGAGTAGATTTGCCGTTGACTCCTGACCTGATGGTAGCATCATATAATCGAATTATGACCTAACCAGGTAACCACCCTACCTGCTGCATAAAATGTGACAAAGTCATCCACTAATGTCTCCATATCAACACCTTTGTCAGCAACTGGGTGAGAGATGGGAGTTGGTATGTGTGGGCAGGTGGTATCTATAACCACACCCATGGCATGACTGAAGTATCTGTGTGAGGATGTCATTGGGCACCTCCTCCCACTGGTCACAGCCTTGATCCTCTTCTTAATACAGTCCCGGCCAATCTTTCTCATAGCGACCACAGATTCACGATATGTTTCTGTCTCAAAGGGATGCAACAGCTGCATGGATGTACATCATCAACATCACAAGGGCGGATACAGAGAGGGGGTCCGATCATATTCACAATCAATTTTCACCATACATGGGCAATTTATCACCCAATTATCACCCAATATTACCATGTATGGTGAAAATTGATTGTGAATATAATCTGGACCCCCTCTCTGTATCCGCCCTTGAGTCATCAGGATGATACATGTATCAGTGAAAGCATAGTGGAATGATTTTTGGAAATGGAAAGCACAATGACCTCTGTATTCCCCTAAAACAGCATGAAGAAAGATCATGAAATCTTGGCTTTGTTGTATTTTTAAGGCCAAGACTTTCACTGTCCCACAACTGACTGAAGTCTGAAGAGAAGGCAACCTTGAGGGAAACAATGATGCTTTTAAATTTATGGATATTAGCCACACCTTTGAACACCATACCGACCAACAAAGGAAACCATCCAGTTGTTGATGATTTATAATTTAAGTGTTGTGATGTAAGTATAGCCTGCAGCACTCGCTTTACATCCAGCCTTATAGTAACAATGCCCAGCTCATAAAGAAGTCTTTTTAAAACACATTAGATGTGTACGCAGCACCAATGTATGACAGATAAGTTCACTTAAAATGTGCATGTACTATGCGCTATGCGTGCTACAATATAGTATAGTATTTATCACCAAAAAAATTAAAGGATGCACGGTAATGCTAAAGTATAGTATGCACCATTATTACTTCAAGTTGAGATGTTCAGATAGTATTAAGCACAATTAGTAGCATGAAATTCTTTGTAGTGTTAATTAAACCATCCCATTTCAAGACCAAGATAAATGCTTTTTTTTTACCAAAACGGCTTGCTCATTTTACCTGCATACCTTGCTAATTACATCCAATGCCACTTCATGAAATGCCTCCTTCATGGATACTTTTGTCTTCCCATCAGCAAGGGGCCTCAACTTCTCCAGGAATGCATTGGCACACTCATTAAACTTATAAAGATGGTCCTTCAATGAACTGTACATGAAAAATAATATCATGTGTTAATTAGCTATTTCATATCACACACCTTCGTTTAAAGGAGGGATCATAAACTATTCTTCGAGGCTTCCATATTTTGTTGTCTAAAGTTGTAAGCAGGCCTTGACCCAGAAACCTGGATGTGAGCATCCAATGAGTGCTAATCCGTATACTCATTCATAGAAGCTCCTTACCTCTCTCCAAATACTGTAATCATAGGTTTGTAGGTGGAAGCTGGTTTTCTAACATTCTCATCCAATGCCACCCTCTAATTACATCCAGTGATTTAAAAAAGACAGTTACATTTAAGTGTTGAAGTAATGCAAGAATGCACTGTGTGTAAAGATATTTTTTTTTGGAAATATTATAGCATGTTAGTATGATGTACATATCACACAGGATCAAAAATTTCTAATGGTACATGTAGCTATTTTTAAAAAGCCCTAAACATACCCTAAACCTCATGCATTTACTACAGTACCACGCATTATGTATCCATCAAGTTAATCATCATTTTTATATAGGAAAAGGTGCCTAACCTTTATGTTGTCTGGATTGGTTGAAAACACCAGAGGATTATAAACGATGAATATGACAAACAGATCTCCAAATTTTTCAGTCCTATGTAATAATGAGCATCTAATGGTGAAAAATAATTTATTCCTTTTACCATTTAGTAATTATAACTAGGTTTGAAAGTGGTTCAAATCCATTTCCAGCTTGTTGCAAGGCCATCATGTCTTGAATATGACCAAGAAAGAAGCTGCATTGAGAAATTAAATTGGATTGTCATGAAGGTGTACTATCAGTGGAACAAATCCCCACAGACTGGATCTTATAATGATAACTGAACAAAATCATCTACAAAGCAACATAATGAAATGAGAGTGGAAATCACCTGCTCATCTTGGGAGATGGGATATGAGAGTACTTCCGATGGATGTAGGCTATGTACAGTGAGAACAGAAGGAAGGCCGTGGTGACCAGAAGGAGCAGTCCTCCTCCAGGGTAGAGCACCCACCAGGGAATGGAGCCTAACATCTAGATGTGCACAAAAATAGGGTTGTCACATATGCAATAATAAGTAGAGCCTGAACATGCCGTGGAGGTCCTAATGGTTAGAAATCTAAGGCAATTTATGCACATCACAAATAGTAATGCACATAAATAACTACCAACTTAATTTGCTTATCATCATTACTCTTTTTGTTTTTCTGTTTTTTGTTTCAACGAAATCACGGATACGCGCGTACAATAAGAAGCTTACATAAGAACGCTATAATCATTTCATGTCGTTTCAACAAACGACTGCATGGGAAAACGCACAAATACATGTATATACTCACACATGTATACGCTACTACAAAACTAGTGAGCAAGCATGGTGAATGCTTTTATAACTTGTGCACCCTTGTTACGCATGCCATAGGGTAGCGTAGATATAGTGGTCGCCACCTGCGATAACAACGTCAGGAGTGTTCGCCTCCCCCCTCCCCCGTGTTTTTTATTCAACAGAGCAACGTTACTTGCGTAAAACTGTGTGGTACTAAAAAAATTAAGGAGCCTATTAGGGTTGTTTTAAACTCATATAGAAAGGTCCAAACTTATTATTTTTGTTTTTATACGCTATTAAAAGTGCGGGTGGCGACTACTCCATAATGGCGAACATACCTGACGCTACCCCTACAATGCATTATACTCGCTGCTATTAAAATAATAATAATAAAAGGAATAACTCACTCAAACCCTGAATAAGTCCGGCTGCGATTCCGCAAGACTGTTACAGCATGTATTGGCATTAATATAAATAGTAGGATTACGTAACATTACACCACAATATTATGCAATAACCGTGCCATTTACAAAAAATCATTTCTTACAGCGAACATACATGTATAATCTTTTGTGCAGTTGGTTATGTTTTGTATTGCAAGGGTTAAAACAGTTTCAACTTAGTTATCTGAGCAGATCAGTATTGGTGTGTCAATATGAAATTATATCAGTCAACAAGAATGTAATTTTACTGCGTTAGATAATCTTGTTGTCATGTTTCTTATACGAACGTGAGCCAGGAATGACAATTAGCGCCCCTCCCACTCCTGCTCCCTCCCCTTCCTTCTATATAACGTTTTATGTATGCCGCATGTGGAACATACAGTTTTCAAATATAATCATTTAATGTCTATTGTCCTTAATGTCCACCCCGGGGGACAATTGTACACCCGGGTGTACAGCAAAAAAAAAAAAGCTGTTGCCGTTCGGTCACAGAAGGGACCTAAATTCATTTAACGCTACTGACACATAGTTCAAGGCCTTTTAGGATCTGGCCGAGATATGTAAGGTTTATCTTCTTTTGATACCCGTAAAATGAGCGGACCTAATGGCTCGTACACTGAACGTGCTACGGAAGGTAAAAGTACGTGTTTAAAGCTAGTTGAATGGCATATAGCTGTTTTGATGGACTGGTGTTTGTCACAACTGAAAGACCATTGAGAGCTTTCAGCTGGGTTTTTTTTCCTCGCCTGTACGTTTTTTTTTCTTTGTATCACGTGAGAGTGAAAGTTGAACAATTGCAAAGTAGTGTATAGATGATTTCGGTGAAAACCCTTATCTCGAAGTTCAAGATAGAACTGTGGTCGTACATCTGCTTGGGACAGCAACACTTCCAGGCATGTCGTTCGGAACACACCCTGAAACATCGGCAGCAGGAAGATTAGCTTTTCGACAAACCTGAAAATGTACGATAAGGACATGTGGGGCGTGAAAATGAAAGCCTTGCCTCTCAGTTAGCTTAGGATAATTCAGCTGGATCTTCTGCAGACACACAAGAGCCTTGTCTTCAACGCGTGTGTCCATCAGATTTGTGAGGTAATCTGAGACAAGGACTTGTAGAAGGCCAATGCTATCCTACACAGGGAATAAGTATGTGTATATGTGTATGTGTGTATATGCTCTACATGTATATTAGATATTCACTTGCATGCATCCATTTTAAGTATTTTGAACTCCTAAATGACGTCATTGTCAATCAAACTAATTATAGCCTGGGTAACGTTCACGAGTTTGTGTAAGGTAAGTAAAATAGCATGCCGGCATTTTAATTTGGTGTGGCATAGCCTTGCAGAGCAACATGCTCACACTTGTACTTTGACGTCAAAGCGCGAATTTAGGATAGGTAGTTGAATTTTCAAATTACGGTTTTTAGCTATTCCCATAATTAGTGCACCATCATTCGAAAAAGCAAAATCTCAATTCTGCATGCATTCCAGCGATTACCTTACTTGCACGCTGATGCATGTAGCTTCTTGCAAGCACTACGGAATAATAAAAAAAGATCACGATTGGCGAATTATTAGGATGAGCAAAGCAAACTAGGTTGAGTTATATCACTGTGTCGCGCGTAACTCCCTGTCCTATCAGGATAGCTTGCGCCGGTCAATGTTGGAAAGAGTGTTTCTTTGTTTGTGTATGTGTGTGTGGGGGGGGGGAGGGGGTTGGGGGGAGGTTGGAATGATATTAATATTTATCGTTTATTGTTATCGTTATTATTCACGAACTGTTTCGAGATTGGCCTCGTCCCCAGGCCCTGTTTTTGATTAAAGTTATGGGGGGGGGGGGGGGGGGGGGGTCCTAGCGCACACGCGCATGTGCTTGCCATTACCATGAATCTTGGTAATCGCATACTGTTGTAATTTTTGTTTGTAAACCTTTCCGTACACCATCTCGTTCTCAGCGTACACTTTTCCTTGTCTCCTAGAAATAAGTTCTAGGACCGTGGCACACCTGCCTGTTCTTCACCCCCGTAACTTTAATAAAACAGGGTTTGGGACGAGGCTATTTCGAGATGGACATTAGGTTTTGTTTAATTTATTACAAAACCTATGTATATTACGGTACTCTTAGAAGCTCATATTTTATTCTACGTTCAGTTTTGGTACTAAAACATGCCACTGCCTGGTTATCAGATATACCATCTGTGGGTCCAGAAAATTCTAAAAAGCAGTGTATCATTGTAACGGTACTACCTTTTTTTTTTTCAAACTTCGTACACTTGTTCTCTCTCTATGTGAAAATCAGTTTTGGTGCTCTAGTTATTTTCCATGCCGTTGTAACAGGCTATGTTATGTCCTAGTCTCGAACCCAGACCCAAATACGTCACAGCAGTGGGTGGATTACATCACCACTACGTTAGTACAGTATTTGTCATTTGCTCATAATGCATAATGACGGTTTGGATTTAAAGCAATGCATTATTAGAAATATGCGATACCATGTTCCTACCAGCTTGGTTTGACCCAATCTCAATGCAGTATGAAAATTATGCATTAGTGTTGTATGCATTATGAGCAAATGTACTGTATAGGGTCTGGCGCTTCGACTAGGGTTTTTTTGTGCCAACTGGAATGCAATTAGATGACCATATCGGTCAATTAAAATTAATATTCATGGCTAAAATGGCTGCCATACTATACAGAAATGGGACCCTATTCAATGCCTCTCATATAGACCAGTTGCTAGGCTCCATCAGCTTCCGTATACTATTCCGAGAACGCTGGCGTCCCTTTGGCTTCCTCCTACGAACTGTGTAGCCAACCCAAAAGAAAAACATTCTTCCCTTTACAAACGCCTCCTCTGGCTTAGATATTAGTCCTCTTAGTCCCGTGTAGCCAAATCTGTTAATAGTATCCGCGCCGTTAATACTATGACCCGCCTCCTCTTCCGTTATTACACTCTGGTATGCTGTTGACGTCATAATTAAAACTGCAAAGCGCCAGACCCTATATATACCGAACGTAGTGGTGATGTAAATCCACCCACTGCTGTGGCGTATTTGGGTCTGAGTACGATACTAGTTATGTCCCGCCCGGAATTATGCCCCTCCGCGGCCCCGGACAATTTGTTCTAGGAATAACTGTCCGCTTTAGGAATGCGTGTCCCCTTTGCGATTTTGAGAAAGTCCTGCAACTTAACGTGAGGATTGGTAGCATCGCGGGTGTAGTCGGACATAGCCATACCCTCACGCTTTGGCGATATTGCCATACCAAATCGATTCTGATCAGTTTTTTTAAAAATTCAACGTTATTAATGTTACCAAGAATGCAATTATCGGCAGTGGTGGGGTCAATTTTTACCATACATGGGCAATTTATTACCCAATTATACCATGTATGGTGAAAACTGATTGTGAATGTAATATCTGGACCCCCTCTGTTGCTATGTTACGTGAACTTATAGGCTAACACGCGTGTTTCAGTCCATGAAACTACCACACCTGGAATGATGCGCCAGACCTGTTATCGCAGCTACAACAGCTTCCTGTCTTCGTTTAGCCGCGTCTGCCGCAGCAGGGACGGCATATTTGTCCCTTTTTGGCGAGGGGGGGGGGGGGGGGGGGGGGGGGAAGGCAGCGGTCAAAGGTAATTATTCATACATTACGTAACTTCCGAGCGACTTATTAATTATCTTGTTAATTTTATAAACAAATAACAAAAAAAAAGAGCAAAGAAAGACTCAAAAATGAATGCTAAAAATAAATAAATAAATGCTAAAGCCTATTGTATAACTGTAGGAAGTGATGCCCCATCGTCAAAGCCTAGTCCATTCCTCCATAGATATTAGACTGGAATTCCAGTCTAATATCTATGATTCCTCCAATTTACCCTAGATCCGCTTAGACACAAGCTTGATGCTCGAACCAGGGCAAATAAAAGGCGAGCTCTGACAAGTGCACGCGTTTCCGTGCGACTTATTTTGTTCTTTCTGGCTCCGAATTCAGCTGCTTATTTGATTCCGCGACAAAAGCCGACGGAAAAAAATCATCTGGAAGTCGACCGTGTATGCTGATATAAATTCCTTGGCTACATCCTCCAAATTAATGCATTCTGCTAACTCTTTATGCATATGCATGCATGCAAGATGAAGCAGTTATAGGTTCATCGCCGAAAAGCTTGATGTCACTGGAATGTTTTTTTTTAAATAGCCGCAAAAGCTGGCATACTTCGATCATAGATATTACGCATAACACATCGATAAATCTCATAGTCCAGCAAGCAATGATGTGGAGTTAGCCCCCCACCTCGATATTTGGGGGAGGGGGGGGGGGGGGGGTTAATGCACCCTAGGCGACATTTTTTAATTACATTCAATGATTCCGGCAAAGCGCGAGGGTGTGGCTACGTCAGACTAGGGCGGGTGCTTGATTTGTAAAAAATTAGGGTGCCTATAGAGGCGCGTCTTACATCACTGCATGTGTTAGGTACTTGAATAAATTGCGGATGAGTACTGAAAATCCGTGACCCAATAAACCTTCAAAAATTGTGACACAATTTTTCGGAGACATTGCGAAGCCCGAAGAAGAGAGAAGCTGTACACTACGAGTAACACCAAATTTGGCAAAACTGCTGCATGTACGATTTAGGTAGCACACTGGTGGACTAAAGTTTTTAAGAGTGTTTCGTACAATTGATTTGCTCGATTATTTGTATAGGGCACGCTCAAACAAATGCCTTCATCTGACAACGATAGAATTTTAAGTATGAATGAGAGGCGCAAACAAAAAGCTGTCCAAACGCTCTGGTAGAGATGGTTTTGTATGCTATTCAAATTTTACAAACATTGGCTGATGCGCAAGGTGGTATTTAGTGTGCAACAGCATTCGAACACAGATAACGATAAAGCTTGAGGTAATCGCGTTAGCTTTGTATTTATCATACACAGAGCACTCATTTACATACGTTTCCGTGCATACTTTTGATTATCCACGTTGCTCTGTTGAGTATGTTGCTTTTTAAGAGATCACAAAACAGTGTTCCAATTAAAACGCATCCGTACTCTCATCGGGCGTTCCCTTCCACTTACGAATTATGTTATGCTTCCTTTGTGTTACATGCCTTATAAAAAAAGGTTAATATTGGTTGATGCGCAGGGTGTGTTTTGTTGGAAAATATAGAGGTTATGAATATTCATTACATTATATCTAGCATGGCAACGTAAACGGTTCATCGCATTCCTTTCTAATTTTCACAGCACAATGAAGACTTCTAATGACTTGACGGCATACATTGATGGTTTTAAGAATAATATCATTGGAAATAATGTACTACTAGTCCCATTTATCAGGAATGGTTTAGCGCTTTATGTGTTCAACAAGCTAAGTAACAGAAATGCAAATGAAGCTGCAGAAATACTGGCCTTATTGCAAGGAAGGCATATCATATTGATGCTTTAAAGAGACCAGTTCTATGTTTAAATGAAAAAAATAAGAGCTTGGAATTAAATTGTCGAGCTTCTGAGAGCAGCAGTAAAATAATCCACTTTCTGAATCTCAGAATACCCAAACTCACAAAACTGCCTCAGTCAACATGTCATGTTTAATCTTGCAGCTGTTTTCTTTTATCTGAAAGAGAAACCTTTAAATATTTGTCGTTGCTTAACAGGTTTTCGTTCAGCATTACAGAAGGACATGAAAAATGAACAGATCTTGCTGCAGTTGCAAGCACTAGGCTTGATGGGAAAATTAGTGACTGACCCATGGATGCAGCAGCTGTACAACCAACATCTCAAGACTCTTGGTAGCATATTGTACATCAGAACTTGTTTGCAAAACGTGTAAAAGAGCTGAAGTGCTAGCGTTAGAGACAAGATCTGATATGTTTGATATGCCATGCATTAGATCCTTTTGAAACAGTACTTCAAAGCGTGCAAAGTAGTGGTTGTAGTGAGCCAGAGAAGTAAAGGATACGCAGTTGAATGAATACCTTGAAGGAAATTTCCAACCTTTCTCCTGAATTATCTGCCCAATGCAGCTCAGCTCCAGTGCATAACATGTTTGCAGAGCACACTTTAGCTCTGTCTGACCTTCATCTCCGAAGAGCATCAAATGGATTTGTTGATGGAATTGTATAAAGTAAAATCAATGGTACTATGGCATGGCTTTCTTATATAAAAGTCAAGCAAAGCAAGACACAGTTATTGCATTTTCTATCATACAGGCTCAAAGGGCAAAACAAAGCACGTATTGCTAACATTCAACATATTAAGCGTCGTGTAGAAAAAAAAAAAAAAAAGAAAGATGCAAGTTTTAGAAGGAAACTGGAGAAAAAAAATTTAAGCTCATTTTTGAATGGATTTGTACAATGAGTTTCCGGATCCAACTATAGAGGTCAAGCAAATTCAATATCAAAAGCGACCTATACTTTGCGCATATATATAGTTTATTGATGGCCAAAATGTTAGTTAAGACCTCAGGAAAATATAAAATTGCAAAAGTGACTGCTTGAAACAGAAGAAGAACGAGAACACGCTATAACTTTGCGGGCGATATTAGTCAGTGGATTTGGTCACTGGTGACCTTTCTATGAATGCAATCGACAATTAGGTACATAATATATGATAGAAGTGTGTACCAGAGATGCATAAAAAGTTTCAAGTGATTGTATATCATTCTTCCGTAGATACATCTGAACCAAGCGTAACCGTCACAGTTTTTATTTTCAGTCCCCAATCAAACCGCGTACATTAGCGGTCACGCATAAAATTGTCTTTGGCGCTTTACAACTCCATTTTCTGAATGCCTAAATTTATGAGTAAAGTATCGTTGTGCAGCATTTATAACCCTCATTAATGTGATATTATAGTTTTATTATGATATCTATTTTGAAAATTTTGTTCAAGTACCTACTAAATGTGTATAAAACCGACACATCTTACAAAGGTAAGCATATTTGGACTGTTTTCGATATTAAAAAAACTTTTATCTGTAAAGCGTTCAACCGTTTGACTAAAAACAAATGCGGGTTACAACGAGAAGTACATAGGACGCTAGAAATAGCGCAAACCCTAGGCCTCATGCATGCAGAGAGTTGTACTACTATGTTCTTATGCTTTTGTGGCTAAAAAACGTCGTCCTACTAGTTTTCTAAAACTTGAGTTCGACAAAATAGCCCAACAAAACATTCGATTCTCACGGAACCGGTGTTAATTATAATCTTGCTGCAATTTAGCCTCGTCCCCAGGCCGTCAATTAAAGTTTAGGGAAAAAAAGACGGCCTGGTAGCTATTGCCACTATGTTAGTGCGCATGCGCTGGCCATTGCCTGAAAAACACGTAATCGTATACTTAGCTTGTAAACCGTCCCGTAAGCTAACTCATATCTGGTCTGCCTCGTTAAGGTTTAGTTTATGAAACATCGCACACGTGACGCGTATTATGTCACACTTTTTTCAAAGGAATCTTTGGCATCAGATATTGCAAACAGGCTCAGCAAGGTTGCCGATGTCCCAGTGGCTTCTGATGATGGTTTGTCCAGGTTCATTTGCAAACCTTGCAAAAACAAACTTTAGAACAACAGCCAAGGCACACAAAGACCCCACTCTCACTGCTTCTTCTACCATTGCTTCGCGCGGAACGGTTTACGGAACGGTTTACAAGCTAAGTATACGATTACGTGTTTTTCAGGTAACGGCCAGCGCATGCGCACAAACATAGCTACCAGGCCGTCTTTTTTCCTAAACTTTAATTGACGGCCTGGGGACGAGGCTAGATACACGTACATGTATATGTATATCTTTTGCAATCGCGCTGATGTAACGTTGCGCGTTGTACATGCAGATATCTTTTTGATTGGTTAACTGCATAAAAATTTTACATTGAACCAAAGGTCAAGTAAATGATGAAGTGGACTGCCGCTTAAACTTTTAACCGCGACGTTACCATCATGAGATGAATCAGTTGGAATTGAACGAGCAGCTCTTTGGCATATGTATTGCAAGCAAAGCGAGGGTCCCGAGTACATTGTCTGCCATAATGCAGAGATCTACATGTACACGTATGGGTGCATGTGCTTCATATTTGCAGAGTCTATGTGCTATGGTGTGAGATAGGAGTCCTAGCCACATGGGAGAGATTGTGAGTGATTAATTTCACAGTTTAATACGGAGGTCTGGAAGGGCTGAAATTAATTACACACTTTATATCAATATATAAAAATGGCTAAGTGTACATATGTACATGTAACTAATATATTGCAACACACACACACACACATGTACACCCACTCACATACACATCTACAACTGCACACACAATCCTGTCTTGATTAGAATTGACAAGGGCTGAATCATTGGAAATTACATATGCTGTAATATGCTACATTTTAATGTAACAGGATATGGAAGAAAATACAGTAGCAACATTTTGTAAGCCAGCTCTTAGGTATTATGTTACACATGATCAGAAGCACAACTCAGATTGGTGGCAAAGAACAACTCTTGGCATTGCTTGTCAAAAAAATGAGCTCGAAAAAGTTAAGCATCTAGTGGAGATAGAAAGAATGGATCCTTATGAGAACGATGAACATGGAAACACACTCATTCACATAGCTGCAATGAATGGTTGCCTGGATGTGCTAAAGTATCTTATAGAAGAGCAACATGGCAAATCTGGAGTAGAATGTAAATGTGGTGGGACTCCCATTCATGCTGCTTGTCAAAGGAATGACAATCTGGCCATGGTTCAGTACCTGGTGGAGGAGAAAGGGGAGGATCCCAACAAAAAGGATGAAAATGGAAACGCTCCAATTCACATAGCCGTAATGTATGGCAGTTTAGATATTCTGAAGTATCTGATTGAGCAGTGTAATTGTAATTCTACATCCAGAGGTGAATTTAGTGGATCACTTCTTCATCATGCTTGCAACAGAGACATAGTGAAGTACCTGGTGGAGCAACAGAATTTTGATCCTTATGAAAAGGATGATGGTGGAGAGACTTCATTGAGTGTAGCTGCATTTAATCGGCGTCTAGACATTTTACAGTATCTTGTCGGAGAGCTAAAGTGCAACCCAAATTACTTAGGTATGTGGAACCGAACTCCTCTTCATGACGCAAGCCAAAGGGTTAACAATCTGCCTGTGGTGGAGTACCTTGTAGAGCATGGTGGAGATATGTTCTACAAAGATGTATTTGGATTTCTTCCTGTCGATGTTGCTACAACATTTGGCAATGAATCCACCATCTGTTTCTTGAAACAAAAGATGGGACTACCTATTCAACCAGTTACACCAGTAAGAATTAACTAGTATCAGTACGTTGATGGTCAGTCCAAACATTACGTGCATTCTTTGTTAGCTATTACCTCCAGGATCATTATATGCATTTGAACCTGGTTCATACACACAATTTGACTATGTTGATCAGAATCAACAAAAAGTACCCATTGTAAGTTGATAACTCTTTATTTAACATAATTAAATTTAATCAATTGGAGACTCACTCATTTATGATTAATTGATCATCACTTGTCTTCACATCACATCATGTGCATATGATCATTGTGCATCCATCAAATGTGTAGGTCAATGATACACCACACCCATCATGTAACCATATGAATGCAGGAAAAATAAATTGCTTACCCCTTTCATCAATCAATATTTTCTATAATCACCCTTCAGTTATATTTGCTAATACTAAATAATTCTTATTATAGCATCATCCTAACATAAAGGAAAATCTTGGACCAATGCTAGTAAGTTGAAGATATGACATTGAAGTGTTTCTCTATGGGGGGTGGGGGGGAAGAGAAAATGAGAAAAATCTACATGAATGGTTGAGCCTGGAAGCAGAGATACATATACTACTGGCATCAAACATTTCACTTTTTTTCCCCTGTAAGAAATGATGCATAAATACAAGAAAAGTGATTCTTTTATGATTGTGGGTCATATCATCCTCTGAACTAATATTTGGGTCAAGACTATGTGCAATGAACTTGTCTCCCTTTGCAGATGCTTCCCGTTTTAGTATATTGGGCAGTGTGTAAGTGCATTTACACATGCCATTACTTGCCTTTGTGCATACTATGTGCACATAAATTATTATCAATCAATCACTCAATATACAACCTTTGTGGACTTTACGTATGTGCACAGTTCAACTGTAGAACTATGCAGCTTGATGCCACAGTACAGCAGTTGCTATTAATCAATATTTAAGTGCACAGTATATTTGTAACAATAATCGGGTATTGCTGATGTAATTTTTGAATCTTTGAATGCAACAGAATTTACCCTTATTTTGCAGAGAGATTGGAACTATTCCCAAAAATCAAATGGAGATATTACGTTTTTTAATACCAGTAAGCTGATGTAAATTTTGCAATCACAATGCAATGTTTTCCTGTTCTTCCAGAGGCCATGGTATCTATCAATGAAGATCCACGAGCAGTAGCTGAGCGATATGTATTGGCATTGCAGGAAGGTTATGTCAAAGCTAGTTTTTTTAAAGCATTAGTGATTGGATCTGCTGGTGTTGGAAAAACACATTTTTTTTAATACGCCACCACCTGAGGTCAGAAATAGCACAGCTATGCTTGTGAGACCCATGCAAGCAATTCAAACAATGTGCAAACAGGGTAAAGATAAAATTTTACTTGAACCACTTTCTAATGCTAGCAACAGAAATAAATAAGAATTCTGCTACATCTTTGCCTTTTCCTGGTTAGCAAAACAAGGAATCTGTATCCTTCCCCTCCTCTACACCAGAACAATCAAATAATGATCATGCAGAAGAATATATGTCCCCACCTCATTTTAACAGCAAAGACTTTCAGAAAACTGATTTTGCTGATAAAATGATTCCCTGTATCGCAACATATAAGGATGATCCTTTACTTGAGATTAATTGGGTTTATTTTATTGATTCTGGTGGTCAACCCCAATTCCATGAACTACTATCACATTTTATGTACAACACTGATCTTAACATTTTTGTCTTCAGATTGTGTGAAAAACTAAATGACAATCCCACAATTTTGTTTTATGAGAGGGATTCACTTCTCCATTCATCTGTATCAGTTTTGTCAAACACTGAGATCATGCAGCGTTGCATTCAAGCAACACAAACATTAGATGAAGGCGTACTATCAAAACTTCTCATATTGGGTACACATAGAGACAAAGTGAATGAGTGTGAAGGAGAAAATTTGGTTGACAAGAATAATATGCTGAAACGACTGATTCCATCAGCAGTGAAACAAAAGGTGATATTTAACAGTGATGATGTAATTTTTCCATTGAACGCAAAAGAACCAGATGATGATGACAAAACTACTATATCCAAAATTACTGATCGAGTGTTTAAGTCAAGAAAGTGTGCTACAGAGATACCTATAAGGTGGCTTGTCTTTCATCAGGAGCTCCTAACACTCCAAAGTGACTTGGTTAGCTATTCATACTGCTTACAAACTGCTGAAAGACTACACATCCCTGAAGAAGATATCATTCCTGCACTTACATTTTTTTCTAACCTTAATGTAATTTTATACTATCCCAAAATCCTTCCACACGTTATATTTGCTAATCCACAGGCCTTATTTAATATAATCACTGAAATTATTAAGATTATAACATGTGCCAGGTCTGACTATGCTCTGGATTTTGATCATGTAAGTGCATATAAGAAAGGCTGCTTATCTGTCAAGTATCTTGATTTTTTGAAGGAAAAATTACCCCCTATTTTCAAAGATGGGCTATTTGAGCTAAAGGATATGATCACTCTTTTTGAACACTTAAATATAGTATGCAAATTAAAAAAGAAAAGTGATGAATATTTTATGCCTTCACTTCTTAAAGGATTGAAACGCAAAGAACTTGATAAAGAACTTAATTGTTCCTTACAAATGATTACACATGGGGCATTTTATTACAAAGAAAGATCATTTAGATGTGGAGAGTATTCATCATTAATTACATCTCTACTCTCACTTGATGATTGGGAACTGGCGTATGAAGGGGATGAGTTAAATTTCATGTGTGTTTATTCAAATTGCATCAAGATGTTCTATGGAGTCCAAATAGTTACACTTGTTGATGCTGCGTCTTATTTAGAGGTTCAAGTTACCAGCAATGATATAGATCACTGCAAAGAAATGAGAGTGTGTTCTAAAGTTAAGCAAAACATTCAAAATATGTTGAATAGTGGTGCAAAGTGGGCATTTGTTTGTCCTTGTAAATTATACCAAACTGAAAAGCACCTGGCAGTAGAATGTGATGGAGTATGGTCATGCAGTAGGAATCGAAGTAGAACTTTTAAAATGTCAGAAGATGGTCATTTACCTGAGGTGCTTTGTGATTGCTCAATTGTAGGTGAGTTGTATGCACTTCGCATTCTATCTGCATGGACACACCTACTCAAAGTAGTATACATTTAAAGATGTAGTTACTGTATAATAATACATGCACACTTAATGGTTAGTACAACATACATATAAAGCCATAGTATAGTAATTACCCGTGGACAAACTCTCTTCACATAATAACGGGCTTTGCCACTGAGGCCTTAAGCATTTAACATTTCTATGACAAACTAATTCATTATCATTATCCTGGATAGGGAGAAATGTACATGCATGTCCATGTTTGAGTGCATTTGTGTGTAGTATGCCATATTACAATAACTAGCTATTACAATCCCTATTATTTTTCTTTGTAGTGACCATGCCCCTGGCTGGATATTATAGTATAGTAGTAAAATATATTCTTCCCTTCTCTGCTCCATTTTCATCTCACTGCTTCCTTCCCTCCTCCCTCCCTTATGTTACCATGGGTGATGAGAGAATTTTTGGAAATATCAACAATGTAATGTGTAACTCACACCATCACCTCACACATGTACATCACATAGTAATTACCCCTTCAAAATGCTATCCCAGCTCTAGGCAGCAGGCCAGAGCTCAGGATGATATATAACTTGCCACTTGATGATTGGCATAATGTTGGTATTGAGCTTGGCATTCCTGAGAATGAACTAAAAGTCATCCAGAAGAACAATGTTGGTGATTTCAATGCTCAGAAGAGAGAGATGTTCAGCACATGGCTACGTCAGGATGTCAAAGCAACTTACAGAAAGCTGGTTGAGGTGCTGATGATATCAGAAGGAGAAAGTGTAATGATACTTTCCAATAGACTCAGTTAGTTACTAAATTTAGTGTGGTGATTTTTAAGTTACAAGTAATTTTTGCATCCATTAGGGTTCAGTCTGGATCCATTCATTCCATCTTCCAAGTCTCCTAATAAACCAGCTTCAGTTTCAAGTAATAGTATGGTACAATATAAATTTAATTTGACATTGTAATTTGATGAGTTAAACATAAGGATAAAAGGGATTATGGAAATTATTTATTACAGACCTACATTTAGAATGGATATAGTTTCTTGAACTTATACTAAATGAAGTAGTATTATAAATCAATTTAATACTATAATTTCCAACGTCCGTACGTCCGTACGTCCGTAGCGTCTACAATTGTGGGTTTGAACACAACTAGCAACGCGTACCTAGCAACCAATAGAAACAACCACTCCCACACAAATGACCAATGGCAATTGACCGGTGTTCATTCTTATCGTACAGACCGGAAGTAGTACTGACATGTACATGTATTTCATTGTGTGCGCGGACTATTAAATAGGTTGCGTAGTAACCGTATATTACTGCATGTTTTAAAAATAAACATTCTGCACTTCTTATAGAATCACTTCCGTGATTTTTCACGGGGTAAGACCTAGTAATTGCATAATTTCCCTAATCCCTCTTTCCTTACCTTTTTACTCAATCAAATCCTACATCTATACCTAATTAATTTTATAGTAACTTGTTACAGCATAATGGGAAACCATTACTACTTTTTGATCAATCTGTACAGTAGACCTCTATTTGGACCTCTGTACAGTATACCTCCATTGGACCTCTGTACAGTAGACCTCTATTGGACTCAGTTCTGTACAGTATACCTCTATTGGACCCCTCAACACTTCTATATTTGGTATCCAAACAAATTTGGGTGGATCGACCTCATAGTTTTTAACTCAAAGTTGATCTTATCACATTGTTGGGTGTCATTACCCACATTCTGTTTCTTTTTTAGGGGGGGAGGGGGCTGAAGTGTTTCAGTGACATGCATTTTTTTTTTTAAGTTGACTGTATGACTTTTTTTTACTTCTATATTACAGACGATGCAGTGTCTTCTCCAACCCTGCGTGGTCTCAGTATGTGTATGATCCTGTTATGTGTATGTGTTGCAATAGTTGCTTTTGTGTTCAAGTACAAAATATTGTGATGCATTGGTTGTATACATGTACATGTACCATGTATGTATATTATGGATCATAATTGTATCAATTACAAGTAAATCCACACACTACTACAAATCTTAATGTCAATGACAACCAACTAATGACACACTGCCATCCTTGCGAGCAAGGCCCTGGCATTGCTACATGTACATATATACATGTATACCATATTTATAGCCTTGGTATCAAAGTCTTTCAGAGTCATGATATCATCTACATCAAATAATAAGGTGATTTTAAAAGCATCAGTAAATCTGACCCAGCTTTACATTATGTCGCTTTGACTTCGTGTGATATTTACCAGCTCTATGGACAGTCTTGTTCCCAGATGCATAATTGTGGGTCACTGTCAGGGGAACGTTGACCACCAGTTAATACTGTGCAAAAGGAATGCCTAAAGTCATGTGCAATAATGCAATTATAGTGCCTGCCAGACTTATGATTCTTACTGCAATAAGATAAACATAGAAATATGCTCACATGCACAGCCACACATAATACAAACAAAGGTTGTCCACCTGCTGCACAAGGTGGGAGTAGGAACGACTCAGAATGGCACAAGCATTAGCTCTAATTAGTGTAAGTGTAGTGGCATAACTTGTATCAGATGATTGACTAGTTAATTGCACAATTAGCTGCATATGAATTTGGTGTATGCATGCTCGGTTGAGTTGATGCAGTGAAGTTCTCCACTTTACGCTGTGGGTTCTACATTGGTGTCAGAAGTGGGATGGTGGAGCCCATGGACACGGGACACTTGGCTGATAGCAGCGAGCAATACAAACGGTGAGGATGAGCTTACGGCCCCCTACCCGTTTAACAGGAGGCACAGACCTCATTCTGTGGTTAAAGCGCTTCGAAATGTATGTTCGCAAAGTAAAAGTCGACGAGAGCCAATGGACAAGCGAACTACTTCCGTTGCTTGACGATGGACCCTTCAGGGTTGTATCACAGCATGCGCAGGGACTGGTCGACTCTGGTGACTATATATGCGGCTGTGACGAGCCGGATGTCTTCGCGCTCAATACGTCTTCTACCACTTTAGACTCCCCCCCCCCCCCCCCCCCCCCCCCCCCCCCCCCACGTTCCAATAAAGCCAACCCGTTCTAGGCATCATTAAACCAAGGACACTTCATTATTACAAGGACTGGGCTCCGCCGCGTAACGCAATATTATAAATTGTCGCCATCCTCGCTGAGCCTCGTTCCCAACCTTTTTGGACAAACGAAGGCTTTTGTCAAGCTGTCTTAGCCTTGGAGCGACTTTTAAGTTACAGAAAGCTGTTCTGTTGTTGAGGTAAACCCGCGAAACGTTTTTTAAAAAGATTACGTTAACGTATGGCCATAGCTTCTACGTATACGTGTTTGCCTTGCTACGCTACTTTGGTCAGGCTCCTGGATGAAATGTTTCACAGCGCTTCATGATATGATACAACTGACATGGTAGTTTGTATTGGAAGGGATGCTTCTTACAGAAAGGGCAAACGATTTTAACCTACCGATGCACATGTTCTGTTGTTCAGGCCTCTACAAATATGGTATGGTTTATATGGCTTTACCGAACGTTTCAGTCACAGTATACCAGGATGGTTTCTTTTACTAAAGATTGTGCTCAATTGATGACTGGACCCGTATTTATTTCTATACCGCGGCATTACCTTGAACTGAGGATTATTAATTATTGGTTCATTGCTCAGTTTGAATTAGCGATGCCCAAAATGCAGAAAGGAAAGCGAAGAATGGTTTATACAGAATAAAAAACGTCACAGCACCCCAGTCAAGTCCAAGTCTTCTGATGCACTGCAACAGTCACATCGTCGTGTACATGTACTGAGACATTAATAATTCATGAACAACGAGGTTGGCGACACGATTTCCAGTCCATGCAATAATTAAATGTCCTTGTAAAGGTGTTTTTGATTCATCGCTGGCAGCTGGAGACGCTGTTTCACTTGTACCGTCGGTAGAATGTCGCGAGCAAGCCTCCATCTAAAATAGGCTTGTGGTACATCAGCGCAGCGTTTATGATTAAGGACGATTGATCTAGGAAATTGATACATTAAATGGGCCACCATCAACTATCGAAGCGTTACAAAGCAATGCAAAGATAAAGGCTAGCACTATTAAGCCACGAAATGTTCACGCACCGCCTTAATTGTGTAATTGCACTTGCTTTTTATCTAGTCGGGCGGGCCCTATACCACCGCGTTTGAAAGCGGTGGTAGGGCCCGCCCGCGACTACTTTTTATCGGTACTCTTAGTCTTATGGGACTGACTGCCTCTAAGGCTCAAAGCAGTAGGAGAAGTAACTGCATGTAATGTGAAATGTTGGACTGATTTACTATTTGTACTAGTAATTAATATGGTATATGCATGTGACATTTTAAGAGTCTTAGGTCTCGAACGTAATAGAATGAATCACACGCACAGGCACTGCAGATATATACAACACTATAGTCACACGTATTATACGGTTCCCAGGGAAATGCTTGCTGACTGTGGGTAACACAAAGGGTGACCTCATAAGGTTGTACACCCTATGCTATACAAGAGCTTCACATTTAGTATATACACTGATGTAGCGGAAATGTCACACATACTTATTCATATTTGTACATGTATTAATTCATTTATGTGCTATACAGCCGGGGGGGATTACATTTTGCAGCCAAGATTGATCCGGCCGGATGCAATGTACGTACTAGTACAGACGCACACGAAGCCAAAAAAATATTCCTTCGAAGCATTTGACGGTTGGACCCTCGCCGGCGATAGACGGGTCCATAACCAAAGGTTGATAGTTTCAATCAATTAATGTATTACAGTGCATGCATGAAGCATTTCACACAGAATGAGTTCATCTCCAGACGTACAAAGACGCGCCCCTCAGCTTATTTATGCGACACTACTATTATTGTGTTGCTGTGCTCAGTAAGCTCTGCATGCTCATGACATGGTGAAAAGTTGGATTTACAGTTTAAAATCAAATGTGGTGTAAATGTGTTAATACTAAATATGCATGGTATATGTAACATTTCCGCTGTAAGTTATATAGCTTGATATTTACTACAGCGAAAATATCATATTAATTTTACCAAAACATTTACACCACATTTGATTAGTAGTATAAATATTTATTATAACCTGTACCATAGATATTATAGTAGATATACTCGGTGTATTTTTTGGCTTGCAATGTATATATAGCAATTAAGCTTGGACTCGTCTTTTTGGTGTCCCTCCTTCATCGTACACATGCCGTGCAGCTGTTTTCATTTCATCGATACCGTTGCTGTTCTTTAATTCAGAGCCCCCCCCCCCCCCCCCCCCCCCCCCCCCCCCGTCACTGCATCCTATAAGATACCCTGCATGGGAATAGCAAGTGTTTTGAATACACCTTTGTGGAACATGATGAATATAGTAATAGGCTGTTCCAATCGTTAATTCCGGGCGCAATAAAGATGTTTCGTTCTACCGAATTATTTGTGTGATCAAGAAAGGTCCTAGAGATTAAAAAAAATGAGCATGAAGCGTAGGGATGGATACATTGCTGCGATCTCCAGGGAGCATATCACAATGACCACATTGAAATCGCAGTGCATGGATTTGTTCCAAACACTTTGTTTATATAGTTTTCCAGTCATCTTTTCATAGACCATGCAGCTGTGCACCATCATGGCGTCCGTAACGATGACATCATTTTTAATGAAACTAGATCACGCGATGAAAAGGGTCTATAAGAAACAATATATAAGCTATTCCTCTATGTGTTATATGTATATGTTGTGAAATAGGAGATTCACTGTTGCGTTTAAATCTTAATTTGTTACAGTTGCGCACAAGGAATTGTCAAAATGATGGATGGTTTTGACATAGATATTGGTTTTGATGACATACATGTACATGTACATGTATATAGATTTCTGACGCATCGATATCTTACACAATTTGTGCAGCTGTATGCATGGTACGCAGTTAATATAGTGCTAGCTTAGCCAGGCAACAGTACGTCTGCATGGAAATTAAACACAATGCTACAATTTAAAACTAATTTCGTGGCGCGAGCTGCACGTGATGAAAGGGAGGAGACTATAAAAGGCTGCATGGACTGATTTTGCATGGTGCCGACTTCTTGCACGTTGTATACGTGCATCAGTATATGAAGGATTACATATACCAGTGGGCGAGTATAAATCAGTGCAATGCTTTATTATCGTTTAAAAACCAATCCCTGGACCGTGTATGGGTCCTGATAGCGCACAGATAACTAAAAATTTGCCGCTGCGCCAAGTAGACATCATTAAATTGGTGTTGTCAATTCAACGCCGGCAGCTGCATGGAGACGCCGGTGTAATAGGATACCGTGTCCGCCGTATAGGCTGTCCGGCCGGACAATGTATCCTAGGATACATTGTCCGCCGGACTCCGTGTCCTAGGATACGCTGTCCCCCCTCGGACAATCCTTCCTAGGATTATCGGTCCGCTTTAGGATTATTTGTCCCCCCCCTCCCTTCGACACAAAGGGATGCACATATAATACTCAGCGCCATACGTACATGTGTGCACTTGTATAAACAGTTTCTGAGCAAATACCAAACACTGCAGCATGCTGCCAACGGGATATATAAGTCAGCATGTACAGAGCAATTAATATACGCGTTCACCCGTCCATTAATTCGAGCCATGCAGTTCTTTTCAAAGACTTGCCGTGCCAAACAAACATCCTTTCAGTAAATGCCCTGCAATTAAGTTATAGCTTTTTCACATGTTTGGTGTATCCATTCTTTGCATTGGAAGCACCGGATCATTTTCACCTTCTCAGGCATATGTTTTTTAAAAATATCACAGGAATTTGCATGTCTTCAATATACTAGACGCTGTCTTGAAAATACTTTACCAAATGAGCTCTCATCTTCATACTGCTGTGAAACTGAATGGTACACACATCATCACCATTGCATTTGCTGGTTGCATATGCAA